>VDFB02000007.1:237828864-237849308 GCA_007258455.2 Sequoia sempervirens | reverse complement strand
AATTTTAACCAAGTGGGAAAATCATTGTTGATGGTTTAGGGAGGTGTAACATGCCTCCCCTTCCCCCAATGTTCCTATTGAGAGGAAACATGTGCATGAATCTATTTTCAATAAAAAAATTCATCACAAATGGGTAGATGTGGCCTCTGGCTCTACTTCTAGGTCAATGAAAAAAGTCACTCCTAAGTTGTTTTAGACTAATAAAGGAATTGATTTAATTTTTTGGATTAAATGTTTGAACCAACTACTTTAAAAATAGAGAATGTATTAGTACATAAGTTTTACTTGTTCCATGCTAACGATGATTTAGTTAGGAACTGGGTGAAAGACAAATGAATTATTAAGGGAAATGTTTTGGTTAGTGCTTTGGCTATTGGTATGTTTCTTTTTACATTTTCTCTACATGAAATCTTTGTGAAACCCTAGTATATGGTCCTTAGTTCTATGATGCTAGAAATCACCTTTCTCTTTTCCATTTGTATATTTTTTTGTGGCACCATGTTGGGTTTGTCTTCTTAGTTTACCATTAGAATATTGGGATGATGAAGTGATATAAGGAATAAATCATCCCTTTAGTCAACTTTTGATGTTGGACAAGGTTGCAAAATACTAGACGAGGCTAGGTTTGACCATTTTTGTGTCAATGTGTAGATTCATAAATATCTTCCTACATCCATAATATCATATTCAAATTTTGGGAAATGGAACCAACATATTTTTTATGAACACTTAGGCCACTACTATCAGAGTTACTCAAAGTTTAGGTATATCATTAATAATTATCTAATTCATTTAAGAAAAATGTTGAGATTAGGGACATGAATCTCTTAGTTCCCATCTTGAACTAGATCCACAACCTTTTCCATTTGAAAAATAAATTATTAACATCTTAGAATCACCAAAACATAAGAATGATAAAAATGATTCTCATAGAATTCAACTTACAAATGACAATTGTAATTCAAATTTTTAGTGGAGTAGGTGGTTTGGGGAGATCTCAAGATTTGAAGGTTGATAGGTCTCAATTAAAGCCAAAAGAATCTAGACTATTGGAAGGAGAAAAAGATAGGGATGGAATTGTAGCAGAGAATAAGGGTTCAACTACACAAGGTTTAGAAATTTTGGAATGAGGATTTAATTTTGACTCAATAAATGATTCTACTAAGGAAAATCCTTAGTTAAAATTGAATGTTATAAAAATAACTGTCACTAAGGAACCAGAGTCCATCCTAAACTTTCTTTTAGATCTTCAACAATAAAAGTTGGACATTTCAAAAAAAATATTAAAGAGTTAAAAAATGGAAGGGATGAGGTTGTTCATCAATTTATTGATCTTAACAAGTCTAATTCAAGTGCATAGAATCAAAAGGATAAGGAATAATCTAACACATTTTTCAATTCTAATATTCTTTTAGGGGAAACCAACAGGTCAAAATAAAATAGAGTTGTTCAAGGAAATTATATTGACCCCAAATAGTAAAGAAAAGGCTCACCTCAAAAATGAAGTCAAAAAATTAGTTGATGTTAGAATTGAGGACAAGGGAGGTCAACCCACTCATTGTCAAACTAGATCTAGAGAAGCTACAAGGGAAGTGGGCAATACAAGGAAAAAAAACCCTAGAGTTGTTAGTCCTTGGTAAATAATGCAAATGAATATTTTATCATGGAATATAAGAGGACTTAATAGTCCTCAAAAGCAAAATTTTACTTTAAATTGTTTTCATTGATAATAAGTTATATATTAAATCCTTATTTAAGAAATATGCTAGGGTTATCTAGAAATAAGACGCAATTACAAAGAGAATCATTATAACACAATTTGATTTCCCAAGGTTCAAAGAATCATATCCACATTATCTATATAGTTTATTTGAATATTTGGCGAAATTGTATTTGTTAATTTAAATAGTATCTTTACATATCTAGTTAAGATATCGCCTTTCTAAGATTGACCTATTCACACTTAGCTTAAGTTTACTTAGGCTATTTCATACTTTTGTCTCACTTCATATGGTTGAGACATGTGTCCTCATCATGCTTGAGACACCTATTGCATGCATACTTGCCACTTGCTCACACACTTGTCAAGTAAGCTCACAAGTGTTACACCTTTGGAGGGGTAGTTAGTCATTGTCTCCTACCTTCTCACCTCACACTTGCCTATATATAAGAAAAGATCATCATTGTATTCACACAATTTCATTTGTATATGATAAATATCTTATTGTGTTCATCATTTCACTTGTGTAAGGTTATCAATTCATGATTTTTGATCTTGTAATTCTCCAACATGGTATCAAAACCCTGAGAGAACATTCCTTCCCACATCAAGGTGACTCCTACACATATCCCTATCATCAAAGCATCGTGGAGCCAAAAAAATAATGGTATTGTGTTCCAAAGGTTCAGGAAATGAAGAAATTCCTTTTATTTCATCAATTTCTATAACTTTGATTTTTACAATTTTTTAATTCTCTGTACTATTGTGTACCATACAAATATGTATGATACCATGCAAATTTGTGCAGTACAAAAAAGTAAAAAAAAGTATATTTTTTTAGCAAAGGGCCATAATCATCCTCTACCCATTTTCCATTTGGTGAACAATTTGTCTTTTGCAATAAATTTTGGCCTATCCAACCCATTTAAAGGGTTTATGTTGTAGTTTGTTATAGGGTTTCAATTGAGTTTTGCAAGATTTTTTGATCATTTTGACTTGGTTCAAGATAAACATAAGTGGTGGGTATAAGGCCTAGTTTGCTTTCTTGAGGGTTCCTCCAATGTGTTTTATGATATTCATTATTTTTTGTGAGAAAAATATCTCACACCATCCACAACCTAGTTGTAGTTTGGAGACCATTAGTGTGGGGAAAACCCCAAAATCAATGACCAGATCTACAAAGACTTTCCCTAACCACACTTCAGCTTACACACCAACCTCACACATCATCTCCTATGTGTAGGGCTATTTCAAACCTTGGAGGTGACTATGAAGAATTGAAGGAGTTTTGGTTTGTGCTAGCTTCCACAAGCCACATTCCAATAGCTTCACCCTCCACCTTACTCTCAAATCAACCTCTGAAGCAACAGGACCACAGTCCACACCCTCATACCTTTGTGGCCTCTTCCTACATGCATTGTATCTCCTCCATGTATTTTACTTAATGGATCCACATTTGGCCTAGGGTTTGTTTGAAGGCTAATACACTATGCATGGCATAATAAGTTCTTTTACTATGAACATGAAGTTTCACTCTATGTAGCTTAGTTTCCCCCACATGGGCTTCCATCGCCTATTAACCAAGTCATATCTTCACATGAATCCACCAATTGTAACAACCATAACCTTACAACAAAGAAATTACTAGGATTTTTAACCATGTAGTATTAAAATAAACCATTCCATAAAAATAGGATATACAAAATTTCTTTCAATAATTGAAATTTCAACTACATAACTAAATACATAAACATTTCATAATAAACTCAATTTTCTTTTCGAACTGAAAAGAATAATTTTATTTTTTTCCTTTTCCATTTTCAACATGAATGATTGTAAATAAATAAGATATAACACTTAACTTTTAAGGAACAAGGTCAAAGATCCCATATCTGGATACTTTCTATCTCACAAGACTCATCATGTCATCTACAAGAGGGAGAGCATCACCTAGGTGCTTTACCTCCAACCATAAACTGGTTGTCCCACACACGCCTTCCTAACTGGAAGTGACCCTGCCCTTCAATGAAGAGTATAGTTAAGAACCCCCTAGTATTGTCATTTGAGCTTTGGTGTTGTTCCCTACTTAACCAATATCATCAAACAACTATGAATCCCTTCCAACTATGAATGACAACTCTAATTTGTTAAGCAAACCTAGAACACAATGAACTAACAAGTGCAAGAAAAGACTATTGCACTCACTTTGGCCAAAGTATTTGAACTATGTTAAACCACTACTTATGAGTGTAGTCATTTTTTCACCCAGTTCTACTCAACATGGAGAACCTTATTGGACCTAAGGTGAAAAAAACATACTGTAGACCAACTGGTTCTACTATCAAAGGTTTACATTCATAAGTGTTTACCCATTAAAGTGGACAATATGACTAGATTAGTAAAACATCTTCGACAATGAATTCCCTTGTTATGCTCCTCCAACATTTAGGGTCTAGGCTAATGCCTCTAATTCAAGTCCTCACACAACCATAAGGTTAACCTTCTCACCTATTCTTAGGCTTCTTGGAAAATATTGATGGCATTATGTCAATAAAGCAATGAAATCATAATATTTAAACTAAATAGAGGATTACTCCCTCTTACTCAAGATACTTGATTTCAATCAATAGATAATAATAATGAATTTTTGTCAAACATGCAATACTTATAAATGATAATAAAGACCTTATCTTCTCTATTATGTTATAGACCTTATCACTAAAAATACAATATAAACTCGTGATGATGTATATAAAAAGACATTATATTGAAATTAACAACATAATCAAGTATCTAACACTTCTTCACTACTTTAGTTTGTTAAGCTCGATAGTTTGATAAGACACAACTTTAGAGAGTAAGTTTTTCCTTAAAGCTCCCTCTTTTAATTCAACTCAATACCACACATATCTAGTTTGATTTATATAAACGTTTTACTAGTGTGATAATTCAGCCTAACCAACCGGTTATTACAATTTTTATCAGCGCTTACATTTCATTATGAATACACATAAATAGTCAAGGTTTTATGTGTATAAGCATGCATTCATATAATTTTCCAAATAGCCACACATTTTGATATAGCATTGGCATAATCAAATTCAAAATAATAGATAAGCTTTTATCAAATCTAAGAAGAGAAAGAGAACAATTATTTAAGCCTTTCCTAGAAAGATTGTCCTAGCTCTTGGTACTGAAATTCTCTTTCCTTTAACTCAACAACTTAGATTCAAGTTTACTTTTCTTCTCAACTCCACGCCCAGTCTCTAGCCTCAACAAAATATTACTATTTTTCCCAGACCTTTTAGACTATTCTACAATGAATAGTAGAGAAAAAAGAACAAAACTCAACTACCCTTATGCCATGACTAGCAGTGAATAACATTCAAAATGTCTCCTTAAAATAGAGACTCTCAATACATATACTAATCCTCACACAACAAAGGCTATGGACCTCTTTCTTGCATATAAAAGGATTTTTTTCTCCCTTTAATTATGTACAACCCCCTCAAGTCTTAAATAACCAAAATACCATGACTTCATGTTGTTGTCTCATGCATTTAAAAATTAGTTTGGAAAAACCATTAGAAAGCTACAAGGGGAGTCCCAAAGAATGCCACAACTCACCACAACCCTGTCATGACTTCAAACTCTTCATTCGCCCATTGCCAAAGTCATGGAACCAAAAGAATAGGAAACATGTGCAAAATGTTTCATATCACCACTTTTATTTTGGCATAAATTTAACTTTAAATGCGCATTACTGCTCCACCATCATGGCTTTTATAACAGTCAAAAAGTGCCCAAGTTGGTGCCCAAGTATGGTGGCCATAAAAACTTTTAAAACTACTTTTTTAAAAATCCTTATGAATTGGCTTATATACCATGACTCATGAGTGGTAATATTTCCATTTAATATGGCTTGCAATTAAAAATAAAGGTATAATATATTTATATATATATGTTTCAATATATATACTTTTTATTATTTTATTATTTGGATATACATATGAATATACGTAAATATTATATATATATATATATATATATATATTCATGTATACATACATACATACATATATATATATATATATAATATTTATTTACAAAAGATATTTGATATTAATTTAATTTGATGCCTTAAAAGATTATTAACGATAGGGGTCTTTTTTTCCTAAAGACACTTAATCTATCAACTTAGGTTTAAGACTTACCAATTGATACTTGAACTACCTTGACAAGGTGTTATTGAACTTACATGACATTACTAACGAGTCTTTAAATTGTGAAACATATAAAAAATAGGTTAGGTGGTCAAATGAGAGTATGACGGACCTATTTTTCCTTATTTCATTAGGAGATGAGATCCACACAAAGAATTGAATTACAACCCTTAGGTGAGTCAACTCAATGAGGGAATCTATTGATTTCCTTATGCTTGAGGATGGGGGTTTCAACCTAAACAACACTTTTGGGAGAAAAACTCAAAATAGAAAATCAACTCAATTATGCCAATTCAAACTTGAAACAACAATATAAAGCTCAATATTGACAAAAACAAAAAACTTTCCCCAAATTTGAGAAGATTTGGGTGATGTTTACCCGTCACCAAAAAAAACTTTCGGAAGGCTATTTGGGACTCATTCACCCATGGGTGAATAGGTCTTTTGTTGTGGATTTCAAACAACTTTCGGGAGCCTTTGATGTTACTATGTAGCTTTTGTTTGATTCAAGTTGCAGTGTTAGAAAGTCAGAAATCAGATATGTAGGTGAGTTTTTATGGCTTGGAAACAACTTGGAAAAATTTGACAAATTTTCCAATCTTGCACTTAAAAAGATCTTCAATCCTTCTTCAACTTAAGATCTGCAACACAAACACAAGAGATAAAAAATGTTTATTTTTGGTGAATGGGGGTTTGCCTTGGTCAAACCCTATTTGGGTAATCAAACCTTGAATTGAAATAATGAAAATTTGCAAGGAATGATGAATGAACAAGCTACGTTGAAACTCACCAAACCCTTGAATTAACCTTTGGAAATATAAAATGTTGATCTTGATCTTGCATGAAATGGATTCAATGGATGTGGATCTTGATACTTGAATTGATGCTTTGAATGCTTGCTTTATCTTTGAAACCTACATCACAATGTTAGCTCCAAAAATATGCATGATGCTTAAGACCTTGACATGATGCTTGAGATCTTGAATGCTGCAACAAAATGCTTGATAAATCTTCTCTTGAATGCTTTTGATCATAAACTTTTCTATTTAAACTTGTACTTGAAATATCTTGAAAGTCTCTTGAAAATCTTATACTTGATTTGATAAAATAACCTTGTATTTATAGGTATGTATCTTTAATTTCCCAAAAATTAAACATTACAAGCCGACATTAAAATTTGGATTTAGAGATGTTAAAATCTTGCCAAAAACATAATTTAAATTTAGGTTCAAATGCCTAGGCTGGACCCATTTGCCCATGGTCCTAGGTCCCTATTCCTGGAACACATATTGCTCAAGGTAAAGTGTTATGTGTTTACATTAATTATTGTTAGGTTTTCCTTCCAAAAAATTTAATTTATTAGGCTTGTAGATATAAAATAGGGTTTATTAAGTCATAATTAAGTCCAATTTAATTAAGAGGGCCCAAACAAAGTGTGAAAATGTAAAGGAGTACATTTTTCTACACTACATTTAGCCCCCACTTTAGTGAGAGGATGAGTGCAAGTGCAAAATCACACTAAAGTAGACAAATATGCACCAAGAGGAGGTCCAAGTGTACAAATGTTAGTGAGATAGGATGACAAACATCAAGGAGGTTGCGAAAGCCCCCAAAATCAAGATCCCATGGCAAACCAACATAAGCACAAAGCACACACAAGATGTATGATATGTAACAAAACAAGATACACAAACATACAATATCAAATACTAATAGAAAGAAAAAGAAAAAGAAAAAGGGGTTGATCAAGCCTCAAATATTTGTCCAACTCGATGTGGATCAAACCTTAGTTGTTTGTCCAAAAATGTTTACAAGTGAAACCCGATGCCCACTATGCAAACAACAATATGCTCACATGGGCTAGTGAAATCTATTGTCCACTAGGTGAGCCCCCAAAAGTGGCCAATGAGAGAATCTTATTAGGCTCCCATAACTATACTAAAGTTATACCTCCAATAACTTTGATAAGGTTCCACAACAATACGAACTTTAAACTTCATAAGGCTTAGCAAGCTGTTTTATGCTAAGCACTTATGAACAAACATGGCCCCACTAACAAGCAAGGTGTGTTATGCTTGGTGGCCATGAAAAAGGTTGTAACTTCAAGCTTCACAAGGCTATCAAGTTTTGTTATGCTAAGCACTTATGAACAAACATGCAAATAGGATATTCAAAGGGGTTTTGCTTAGTTCATGTAAGGTCTCCCTTAGGGAACATCATGCCTAATGTCTCCAAGAGAGTAAAAATCAAAGATAAAAGATTCAAAACTTAGGGAATGCAATCTATAGCATCACCACTAAGAAGAATTCCATATGCTCAGAAAGGTCACAATCTCGAAGGACATCAAACCCAATGACACCACCAAGAAGAAGACACATCACAAGAAGTAAGAAGACCACACTATGAAACATATGTTATAGTCAAAATGATAATGCCAATGTATTCCCCCACTTTAAAGAAATTTCTAAACACCATGCTATGAACAATTATTTTAAAGTAGCCAATGATAAATGCTAAACAATAAAGAAGACATGAGAGTTTACTTGGAAAGCCCTAGATGTCAAGCATATGTTTCCAAATGAAGCTACATTATGAAAAGGGGTTTACCCCAAATAAAATTCCAAGCACATAAGGGATCCACGGATTTGGGGTCAACATATGTGCCTTTGCTACAATATTATTATAGAGCTTTGAAACACCATCATTCCCCAAATATTTGTAGTACTAGAAGAATGACACATAGAGAGTGAAAACAAAGAATTTTTTTTGGGTCAACATGGAAGAGACCTAAATGTCTTGACGCCTTGCATCATCCCCAAAAGGAAAAACACAAGACAAAAGAAAAGATAAAAGTTTACAACATATAGAAGAATGTAGGTACAAATAGAGGAATGAACATGAATACATGTCAAACAAAACGATACAAGGGATCACATTAGACACATGCAATTACACAAAAATAACATGAAAAGAAGGAAAATAAAAGACTACTAAGACACATACAATTCAACCTATAGTAGGTCATCCACATCCCAATCTTGTTCAGTATATGTAGAAGGTAGACTACTACCCAAATGGACAACAAGTGTTGTACTAGGAACATCACCAGGTTCAACATGTGGTGAGTCACTCATTTTAGGAGGATCATCACAGTTGTTATTATCTAAGATCATGGAAGAGGAAAAAATAAATTCAGCTCATTATGAACTTCCTCATCAATCTTAGTAGTCGCATCATCATCCTCCAAGTTAATCACAATAGAAGGTCTAATAGTAATATCCATGGAAGGTGCTTGTTCTTGTAGTGGTCAAGATATAGGATTTTCTTGTTTTGACGAAGGTGGAGAATCATCATGCATTGCTTGAGTTGTTGTTTGATTTTTAGTTGTTGATTCATCTTTTGTTTGTAACAGACGAGCAATAGCACGACGTCTAATCCTACACTCTCTAGAATTTTGGTTTCTTTTTGAATTATTTTTCATTTAACTATTTTATAATTTTTTGCATGTGTTGTATTATTAATTTTGTTACTATAAAAAAATTTAAAGCTTTTGAAATAAAAATAAAATATAGATAATATATCAAAAAAAAATAAAAAATTCTTCAATAAAATTAAAAATTACTTCCAAAAGTAAAATAAAACAACTCTTAAATATTTATTCTAGTTTTATAAATCACATATTATATGGAAAATAGACCACTTAATCTAAAGAGGAAAAGTGCACTATGTGCAATTAAATATCTCTTAAATATCTATACTAATATTATAAGTCACATATTATATGGAAAAAGGCCATGTTGAGTCTAAAGTGGAAAAGTGCACATTGCGTAATTAATTAACTCTTAAATATTTATAATAGTTTTATAAATCACATATTATATGGGAAAGAGGGAAACTTGCATGGTATGCAATTAAATAACTCTTAAATATCTATACTATTTTAATAAAACTAATATTATATGGAAAATAGACTAAACCACTCTAAAGTAGAAAAGTGGATGTAGAAGGAATCTATAGATAAGGTAGGAGGAGGTCCAAGTGGGTCTAGGGTTTGGCGTGCATGGCTGGTATTTAGGGTGGGTGTTGATCTCGAGGTGTAGGGAGGCCAAGCCCTCCCCACCACAGGTTTGCTTGGTTGTTGACCCTCGATACCCTTAGCTTTATTTTTTATTTTTCCTTCTATTTGTGTCGGTGGGTTCTTTTGTTTAATTTTGTTCTGTGTGTGTTCTTTCTTCATTTGTTTGTAACCATGGCCTTGGCCCTGGTTGGGTCCTGGAGTCTCTTCCCCATTTATGGAGGGGGGTATGATACCCCCCATCCAACCTGATTTAGATGAGGTTGGTGTCAACCTCAACTCCCATTCTCTGCCTACGAAGTCGTTCAAGGAAGTCATTGTAGAGCAGTCATTCGTGGCTCCAGTCGATGCCAAATTCGTAGTTGAAGACAACTCAGGCAGGGATGGTAGGGGGGAAGGTAAGGACCCCTCTATTTTCCCTAATGACTTGTTTTTGCTCCCCAATCCTGTGATGAAGGAAGCAATTTCAAGTGGAAGATCTAGATTGAAAGATTCCACTATTTTCTTGGCAGTTATAGATGTTAATAAATTACATACAAGAAGATTTATTGATTCATGGTTCCTTAATGTTTGGCTAAATAAATTTGGCACTCAAATTTCTTTCTATAAATTAATTCAAAAAGCTCTATTTGTTATTTTTTTAAAATCTCATGAAATGTAGAAAAAAGTGTTAGAAAAATGCAATTAGAACGTAGGGGGTTGTGCCTTTCGTTCCCTAGCTTGGTCATCCTTGGCCATTGCAGAAGAAATTATTGCTCTTTCCTGCCCTAGATGGGTAGTTGTAAAAATTTACCTCCTGAATTCTGGAGGCTGCTTCCACAGCTCCTCGAGCCATTTGGAAAAGTTGTGAGGGTTGAAGAAACTAAGGCTACGCTGCCAAATATGGACATGCATGTTCTTATTTCTCTTAGCCCCAATGTCGAGTTTCCTAAATCCCTTAATATCCTTGAAGATTTTGGCACTTCGTCTTGCTCGTTGGAAATGCTAGGCGGAATTAATGCCTACTTCCTTTGTAGGAAGGCAAGCCACCTGAGAAGGAATTGCCCTATGATTAAAAAAAGAAATGACCCCAAGGGTTCCTGTTCGCCTGAGAATAGGGCTCCTAACTTGGATAATAGAAAATCCGTGCCTGAATCACCTGGGGTGGGCAATGTAGGGAAATCACAAGGGTCCATGCCAAATGGTGGTGAAGATGGTGGCGTTGCGTCTAGAACTAAGTCTCTTGAATGAGATGGTGAGACAACTTCCATTATTGGAAGCTTTGTCGAAGACTCCCCTCCACTCAACAATGCAAATAATGTTTCCCTCAGTAATCCTTTTGAGTCCCTTGTGACCAACGTGCTAGCATTGTTGGGTGGTAGGGTAGACAAATTTCAACCGTCTCCTAGACCTCAATCCACCCAATAGGTGACTAGGGACATATTGTTGCTAGAGCGGTTCAATGCTCAACAAATTACCTTAAAAAATCTCATGAAAAGATTCAAAAAGACATTAGCTATGCTGGATTCTGGCCTAGAAATCACTGAGTACCAAATTAGGAGAAAAAATAACCAGTTTGCATTTGAAAAAATTCCTTCGGGCCAAGATGGTGCTAGTGCGGCTAGTTTAAATGAGGGATTTGGGGACCCCTCATTGGTGCCCAAAATTGGCATGAAAATGGAGGAATCCCATAGGAAGGCCCCCCATCCGGGGAATAATGATAACCCTCCCCCTGTGAGTGATCCCCATGTGTCCCCCGTTCAAACTTGCTCCCCCAACATTGACCCTGGCCAGTGGGTAAAGTTCGAGTAGAACTACTCTGCCTTATCTGATGTTACCATTCACTCCCCCATCCTATTTTTGATCCTAGTGGTGTGTTGGATCCCTTAAGAAATCCCATAGGAATCCCTAAAAACAAGGACCCTAGGGTTACGAGGATAAGTGGAGATGAGAATGTCATAGCAAGACAAGTGGAAATAGGAACTAAACTAAGGAATGGTCCAAGAAGATCGAGAAAGAACGAAGCTATGGCCCCTAACAAAGAAGAGGTGATCACCTTGAGCAAGAGAAAGAAAAGAAGTGTGGTGATTCAATCTCCCCTAGCCAAAAAATGGGAAATAGACGAGAGGCTTCCCAAGTGTTTTGAACATTTCAAAAGTGACGAGAGTGACAACCCCATGACTAGTGATGATGAAGCTTAAATTTATTTCTTGGAATGTTAGGGGACTTGAGTCCCCTGACAGAAAATACATAATGAGAAGATTCCTAAATCTTGAAAAAAGTAAAGACTTTGTACTTCTTCAGGAAACTAAAGCTACGGGGTTCACTCTCGAAACCAAATCTCAAATTTGTATGGAAAGAGGCTTGCTCCTTTTCTATTGCTCATGAACAGGGTAGGGGGGGCAGCCATTCTAATAGGCATTCAATGGACCCAATACCTAATAGGATTTGGGTGCTCCCCATGCAATAGAGTTGTATGGGTGACTTTAAAAATTGAAGAAAAGGAATTTGGAGTATGCTTAGTTTATGCTCTGAATGACTACAAAGATAGAATATCTTTGTGGCAATGGATTGCTAACCTTCCAACTATCCCCTGGGTGCTTGGTGGTGATTTTAACATGATAGAACAAATGGAGAACAAATGGGGAGGAATTGACAAGTCCTGGAAGGGAAATTAAAAGTATTTTTGGCTCAGATTAAAGCACAAACTCAACTTGGTTGACCCCATGGAAAACTATAAAAAGGAATGCAAAGATATTTGGTATCCCTGGTGTAATGCACAAAAAGGAAACTGCAGAATCTATTCAAGATTGGATAGATTCTATATGAGTAAGGATTGTTTCAACTTCATTCCCAATGAAAAGGGGTCAAGGTTCGGGTCTACCCCTACACTCTTTCTAATCACCATCCTATCTTGGCCGACCTAGCATTTTGTCAAGACAGTCCCAAGAAAACAACCAAGAGCCCAACTTTTATGCTCAATACCATGCTTCTTGAAGATGCTGATTGCAAGGAGGCCATCTCCTCAATCAAGGAAATAAATAAATGGATGCTCAAAGACTTCACAGCTATCGAGAGGTGGAATACTAATGTTGAATCTGTAACACCCCTCCATTTTGTGCTTTGTTAATCAGACAATGTTTTCTCTATGATGCCTTGTGTTTTGATTATGTTAATGATGTAAACTTCGTCAGTTAGTGATACTGTATTGGTGAAGGGGACGGGATCACATCACTCGCATGCAAGCGACCTGTGATTCCGCGATTTCCTCTTCACGGTGTGTTTTATTATGTTATATGCATGTTCGACACTCGTGTTGTTTGCAGGATGCAAGTATAGGACATCGACTCCACCTGGTTCCACAGGTCTGAGCGTGTCCCTTGTTCAATGGAAATCGATTGGGAGATAGTAGCTAGGTTTTTTCTGTGTCAAGCCACTACCCTAGTCTCAGTGTGTCGTCGGGTTGTAGTTGGGTTGGTTGTCATGTTGCTTTGTCTCCGTGTTCTTATTTAAATTCAAGTTAAATGGCTTATGTTGCTTAACTGCTGATTAAATGCTTTTGGTTGTAATGCTAGGAATATTAATTACTGTATTAATTAATTTAATTTAATTAATAAAATAATCTAATATTGGATTAGATTTATTTTATTGGTTAATTAAATTAATTGTGTGAATTAATTAAGTTATTCCTTGAATTAAAAGTGTTAAAAAGATTTAAATTAGTTTGTGTGAAAAGAAGGTTTTAAAATATGTTGAATGCTATTTAGAAAATTGAAAATTGTTTAAGTTATTCAAAATTCCAAATATCTTCAATGCAATGACTTTGGGGTAGAAAAGATATTTTCTAAAATAGTTGACTATTTTGGGGAAAGATATTTGTGAAGAGTTGAATTTGAAATTGAATTTAGTTTGAATTTGAATTTAATGAGAATTTGAAATTGAAATTGGAAATTGAATTAAAATTGGATTTGAATTTGAATTTGCAATTTAATTTGTATTGAATTTTAATGTGAATTTGAAGTGGATTTGAATTTGAATTTGGAAATTTTGGAAAAGAATATATTTTCATTTTAGGGTTTTCTTTCAAGTGGCTTATGGGAAAATTGGTTGCAAAAAAAAAGGGGGCTTTTGGATTTTTTTTTGGTATGGATTCTTGGTTTGATTTTGGTGGAGAGGCTTGGAGGAGGCTAAGATTGTGGAGTTGAAAGAGTGCTTAAAAATCTCCATTGTTGAAGCTTGCAAATTTTGGAGAAAACACAAGGTTCCATCATTTCTCCCTTCATCTTCTTGCTCATTTAGAATAATTGAAAATATAGTTTTAAATTCAATGGAAACTCATAGAAAAGCTCTTAAATTTGCTAAATGGTAGATAGATTTGGAAATTGAAACCAAACAAGAAATTTATACCAAGTTATTGAAAGAAAATCAAAGAAAACTCAATGTTAGAACTAGATTTTGAAAACCCATTTTGTTGTTTTGAAATAAGTTCTATTCTTGAAATGGGTCTGGATTATTTTTACAAATTGAGTATGAAATCAAAATCTGGGTATATATATTTGTGAATATAACCATATATATCAATACATGGATATACCCACAAATATATATACAAATATATTTGTTATATTTGAAATTTTGGATTTTGGGTAAAACCCAGGAGAATGCTCTGTTTTTTTGCCATATTCAGTGGTTGGTAAAAAAAATAATATAAATTTTTATTTTGTTGGTTGTGGGGTGGGAGGTCAAACCCCATCGCCACCACGCAGGCTGCGGCCAAAGGCCACAAACTGTGTGAGGAACACATAGACCGCGGCCGAAGGGCCACGGGCTGTGTGAACCCCACACAGACCGCGGGCTGTGTGAAGCCCACATAGGCCCCGGCCGGAACAGCCACAGACTGTGTGGAGCTCACACAGTCCGCGCGACCATCTAGGGCATCGTGGGATTTCCACCGAATTGCTTCGGTTTTCGTTTCATTGATTTTTTTTAATATTTGTAACTTTTGATATTTATTATTTAATAATATATTAATATTAATATATATAATAATATATAATATATATTATATATAATATTAATATAATAATTATTTAAATAATAATTAAATTGAATATTTAAATATATATGCATAGTATATACATGTATAATTTTTATATGTGTGGTTTTAAAAATATTTTGTAAGTTCAAATTAAATCGTTATGGGAAATTGTGATTTAAAAATGAGTAGATTTACGTCATGATTTGTTTACATTTAAAATATATGTTTGTTCGGAAAATTATATTTTATATAATTAAGGTATTTTAGTAGAAAGAGTATTTTTAATTAATGGCTTTAAGATGAGATAAGTTTAACGGATTCAAAATAAATGTTTTAATATATATTAAATGTTTTGCTCTGGAATTAATGGTAAACTTAGATTAAGTAAATTGTTTTAAATGTTAGTTGAATGACTTTATTATTTAAGTGTCGTGATTATGGTTATTGTTGAGAAATTTGATTAATGGATTTATTTATAAGATCGATTTTTTTCTTAATCATCGAGTATGATAGGGAAAATCAAATTTAACTATTGAGTTTAAAATTCTTCACGTGATTGATTGACTTTTAATTATGTGCAATAATGGTATTTATTTAAATTGACTTCATGCAATGTGTCATCACGTGGCTTGGATTTAAGAAATCCTAATATTAGCCTATTTAATTGCTTAGAATGTTTTCTAGTGGTGTTTTCGTTTATTCTTGGTATGGGCAATATTGTTTGATTGTGGGTGTACCTTGGTTGTTCTGGGTTTTGTACCTTGAGGCTAGGGACTCTTTGATTGCGTTGTTAATTCGTATTGGTCTTGTTGATCATGTAAGTATTCCAGTAGTGTTTTCTTGAGATGATGTTATGTCTCTTTTGATTTGCTTTGTCTATCTTGGATTGTGTATGAGTTAAGCTTACGTGGAAACCTGGTTCCTTGGATGGGTTGTGTGACCTTGTGATTCCTGGTTGAGTCGGGTTATTAGTTCATTATGTGGGTCTCATTATGTTAGTCAACCTGGTGTTAGCCTTGGGTAGTGCACGCTTTGGTTTCAGTTTTGGGCATCCGTAGTGATGTGTTACCTGTTGAGGTGTTTGATTATTTGTGATAAGTGTCAGTGCATTGTCTACCCTTGGCATGTGGTTGAGTTATGTGTTGTCGATAGGGGAGTGGCTTTCAACGAGCGCTGGGCCCAAAGTGGTTCCAGGATAACTCGTGTGAGAGTCAGTTAATTAAGTGAAAATTAAAATAACTTATACTAGGGATAGAGTAGCTTTGAACATTAATAAGATAATTTAGCCTCGCTCATTGGCTCAAGGGCTTGTACGAGACTTGAGATGAGTCGGGAAGGCCTGGAATGGCAAGATTGTTATCTTGTCTCCTCGAAAGATAACCGATTCCGCTCTGGTGTGCATATGGGCCGGAGTTCGTGAGAGGTTACCAGGATATCCCTAGAGGGGGCCGGGACCTAGGAAGAACACCATTGGATAACCAATGCAACCTTTGCGATGACACTCCTCCTATGACAGCAGTCGGTATAGTGTTGTATCGTTGGTTTATTTTGTACAGTGATGGTACTCAATTTTTGTACTCTGGAAGCATTGTAACATTGTGTTAAGTGATGTGGGTTTTTCCTTGATTCAGTTCAGTTTATGTGTTAGCCTGTGTCTAGTGGTAGATGGTCTTGTCTAGGAAATCCTTGTTACTATCTCCTAGCAAGGGGGGTGAGCCTTTTGGTTTCACTTGGTTGGGTGGAACGTGCACCTTCTTTTGTTGGTTTTTTCTCTTGCTCATGTGGAAGAGACTTTCATGTTGGAGAGCTCGTTGGATCCAGATGCTATTCTGGCTTCGTTCTTTTCAGTTGATCTTTATTCTTTTACCCCTCATTTGTCATCGAGGTGGAATTTGTAAATTGTAATCAGGATTATTGGATTTACCTCATTCGGGGAATGAGTGTTGTAATCATTTTGTTTAAATGTTGTTAATTGGAATCTTGAGGTATTTATTATCCTTGTTGTAATTTATCTTGTATGGGATGTATGTAATCTTAATTCTGTAAGTGATTAATGTTTTGGTTTTAATTGATGTTAATTGTTGTTTGGGTTTTAATGTAATCTTTGTCTCATGGCCTTAGAGGTTGTTGGCAATGTGTATTCATCTTACATGTTATTTGTTCTTAAACAAAAAAAAAATTGGTACGTTTAGTAGTGAATTACAACTTCCTCTAGGGTTGCGTGGCGGGGCATTACAAAATCTTGGAGGAACCTCTTTTAGATAGTAGGGAAAAAGAGGGCGTTGGAAAATCGGAGGTTGGAGAACGACCTTCATAATTGCCTTTTTGAAGCTGAATCCAAACTTCAAGAGACCTCAAGAGACTTATCCCTAGAGGAATATTTGGTGAAGGCCAAGGACAACTTGAGGAAGCTTCAAACCTAGAAATTCAAAGGGATGAGAGTCAGATCAAAAATCAATTGGCTAAAAAGCGGTGACAAAGGGTCAATTTTTTTTAAAAATTCCTAAGGGAGAAGCTCATGAAGGAGTAGGTAGGGAAAATTTGGGATGGTGAGAATCTTCTTAGCTCTCAAGAAGACATTTTGAATCAATTCCTTAGCTTTTATAGGGCTCTCTTTTATTTGGAAGGAGAAGGGAGGGACAAATGTGAGGCAAGGAGTTTCATTGAAGGCATTATCCCCAAGAAGATCTCTATGGATGACGTCGCCTCCTTGTCTGTAGAGTTGTATAAAGAGGAAATTCGAAAGGCTATCTTCTCCATGAATAACGATAAATCACCTGGCTAGGATGGGTTGCTTGTGGAATTCTACAAATGTTTTTTTGAGTGGGTACACAAAGATCTACTGCGGGTGTATGACAAAGCTATTAGATGTGGCTCTCTGGGAAGTTCCATTAACAAGGGTATCATCAAACTTCTTCCAAAGGGGGGCGACAAGAGCCTTTCCAAAAATTGGAGGCCAATAACTCTTCTAAATGTCTCATACAAAATATTGACCAAAGTATTGGCTTTAAGATTGGTCAACCTGCTGCCAAAATTTGTTAGCTCCACTCAAACTGGCTTCATCAAAGGTTGCTACATTCTGGAGAACCTCATAACAAGTTGGGAAGCCATGGAGTGGGAAAAAGTTTCCAACTGAAAAGAAGCAATGTTGCTCCTAGACTTTGAAAAGGCCTATGATATGATAGAGTGGTCTTTCTTAAGGGTTGTACTCAAAGCTTTTGGATTTCCTGAAATATTTTGCAACATGGTGAATACATTGTTAAAGGATGCATCAACCCAGATTGAGGTAAATGGGGAATTCTCATAGGATATGTGTTTGGAAAGGTCCATCCAGAAATGATGCCCCTTAGCCCCAATGATGTTTGTTATTGCCTCTAATGCTCTTCACTTTCTTCTGAGAGAGCAAACTCTCTCCCCAAGAGTAAGGAATTAGACTACCAGACAACAATGAGTTGATGAATGTCTAATTTGTGGATGACACTTCCTTTTTCATTGATTTGGACAAAAGTAATATGGAATCCCTAATGACAAAGCTTGAGCTATTTTGCTTAGCCTCGGGAGCTAAAATCTCCAACACCAAATCAATAGCTCTTGGGTGGGAGGAATCTCCCCTAGATTGGATAAAATATTTCAAGTTTTAGTAGGGGGGCCCTAACATGCAGGTAAGGTACCTAGGGATACCTTTTGCTTCAACCCTAACCTTAAAGAAATGTGGAAATGGATAAGTGAAAAGATAGAGAAGAAACTGGAAAAGTGGAACAAACACTATCTTTCACTAGCTGGAAGGATTCAAGTATGCTAGAAAATCTTGTCTTCTTACAACATTTACTATGCCTCTGTTTGGTTCTTCTGCAGCTACCAAGTCAATGAAATTCAAAAAGGAATTAGAGCTTTTTTGTGGTCCGATGGTAAAGGGAAGAAGAAAAAGAATGTAGTGAATTGGGATTAGTGCTTTCTTGACAAGGTGCAAGGTGGCTTGGGGCTGAAGGACTTGAGGCTCCAGGGCATCGCTCTAGCCTCTAAATGGGTGGTAAAATCTTTGGAGGGTAATGAGCTATGGAAGATTCTGGTCAGAAATAATATTCTGAATGCAGTGCCTAAACATGCCAAAGCCTAGAAGGGCTTGCCCCTCTGTGACATTCTCATCTCCAGTCATCCCATGACTCTGTCTAGATCCTTAGTTTTTAAGAGCCTTTGGAAGGATTGGGAAATCACCAAGCACAATGCTCATCTTAAATCCCCCAACATAACCCTCAATAGTTGTAAGTGCCAAAGCTTCTATTCTATTTGGTGGAATGTACACCAAAATGGTAAGCCCCTTGCTCTCCTCTAGGGATGCTCTGCGAAAAAAAGGTATAAAGTAGGCATCAAAGTTTTCAGTGATATCATTGATAATGGGAGCCTCAAAAGCTTGGAGGCCCTAAGCACTGAGTTTTATCTCCCCCCTTCTACATCAAGAACCTACTCTACCTTGGCTTCAACTTGCTTAGGGGCTACATTCCCCCCTTCTGCAACTCCCGCCCTTGACCCTACTTGGGACCTTTTGTGGAAAGATGATGTGGAGTTGGTTAGCCTTAAATCCAAAATGATCTACAAAGAGTTAAATTCAAAGGATGTTGTTTTTAAACACCTCAACCATTGTTTGGGAACTTCTCTCCCAAGACTCCTGCTGGGCAAAGGTCCTTGCAGAGGTCTGGCACAATTGTGTAGAACCTAAGAAAGCTTCTTTCAGGTGGCTTACCCTTCTCCAAAGGCTCCCCTTTAAATCCAACTCTAATGATATTGATATTTGCACTATTTTTCGCATTCTTGAATCTATGGTTCATATCTTGTTTGACTGTTTTTATGCTAAAGAGATTTGGAGGTTGTTCTGCCATGATTTGAATATTTGGCTAGATGATAATAGTGTTAATTGGAAATCAATTCTATTATGTTATTTAAATTTGAGTAAGGGCTATAATTTGTTTTGGATTTGCTTGACTAACAAAATCCTTTGGCACATTTGGAAGGCAAGGAATGATGGCAAGTTTAAGGGCTGCAAAAGGGTTCTTACTAAGTCAAATAAAAGACTCACATATCTTTTTGTTGCCTTGCAAGTTACACTCCATTTTGAAGCCTTCCTTGATAAATTTGCAGACTTATGCAGGGATGGAACAGTAAACATCACTCGGGAGGGAACAATAAATGTTAATGATAGAGAGTTCCAAAGGGAAATCAAAGAATTCCAAAGATCCTTTAACTAGGTTGGAGAAGGTAGAGTGATGAGGCATAGGGGCCCCTGTCAACATAAACAACATGCTCGACAAGGAGAAGATTATGTCTCAGTCACTGGACCAACAAGAGAGGATGACAATGTGGGTGAAGCTAACAGTGGCCAGGGAGCTCGTAACAATGATAGTTGATCCACAA
>VDFB02000007.1:237813993-237828764 GCA_007258455.2 Sequoia sempervirens | reverse complement strand
TGTAAAAGCATTAAATTCTTGGGTTCACATGATGTGTTCAAAATTTTTGCTTGGGACATTAAATATATATGTCAAAGTAGTTGGGAAGCTTTTAGTAAACTTATCTCTCATTATTAATTTCTTCAGTATAAATAGAGGGCTTGAATAGGAGGTTATTCATATCACCTTGTACTTGATTGCTCCTTGAGCATAGGCATTGAATTTCCTACAAAAACTTTCAGATTAAAAACATATTATGATTTTTTCGTTGCTAAATAATACACATTAGTTTGGAGAGCCAGTGCTGCTGGCTAAGCCATTATAAACAGCCATAAAGAAAAGAGATTAAAAATATACTATGATCTTTTTTTGTTGCTAAATAATACACATTAGTTTCGAGCTTGGGAGGTTAGATTTTTTTTTTAAAAGGCTTTCATATCAATGTCTCATACTCTTGTGTGTATGTTTTATTGTGCTCTTTCATTTTGATATTTATTTGTATTACTATTATTAGAAAGTGTTGTTAAAAATTAAATAGATTGGATAAATTGTCACACTATTCTCATAGAATTAATTATCAAATTTGTTTGTATATCGTTACATTGTTTCCTTTCATAAACATAAGATAATAAAGTTCTTTAAAGTGAAAGTACAGTTAATACTACTTAGAGAGAGTAGAAGACATTTCCTGAAGCAAAAAATGTTTTTTTTAACCTTGAAAGCAAACAATGTGAATGAATTCAAAGAGATATGTTAATATTGGATGACCTCTGTCTTGCCTATGTGATGAAAATAATTCCTTTACTAGCAAAGTTTTATCCGATGGATTTTATAACTTCTTCAAATTATCTTTTCTGCAGTTCGGGCATCTATCGTACCTGGTATGTGCATAGTGAGTTGTTACATAACCAAATCTTCAACAAGTAATATGCCATTATGATTTCTTTTAACTTGCCGTCGAAAGAAGGCATTACAATTACAGCAACCACAAGCAAGGGGCTCCAAATTTTCAAAGCTATGTTTGTATGAGCATGGAGGATGATACTACCACATCAAGCTTGAAACTTGCATGTCTAAGCCTACTTTTAGAATGCAAAAAAGCTTTTGATGGGTGCAGTCGCCCATCTCTTATAACCGTTATCAACATGATTTTATACCAACAAATATACACCATATTTACACAACTTAAATAAACAAAAAACTTGATTTTATCATTTTTTATATCCTTTAAAAGTTTTCTGGATGCTACTTTCAAGAGAAACTAGGGAGTCTAGTAAACCAATCCCACAAAGCTTCAATAAGAAGAATTCCATCCTTGTTCAGAATTCTTAACCCAAACAAGAGGCACATTGACAGATGTAACATATTATGAAATCTTAGTGTACAACTAACTACACATATACTGGCTTGAGCAATTAAGCATGTTGACATGAAATCTGAGGATCCACTAGTCTACAAATATGCTATGCATTGAATCAACAAAAGTAAATGTAGAAAAAAAAAAACAGGTTATAGGGGTTAAATCCCTTCCTAGATGAATCCATATAAGGAAAAGCCACTAAATTCTCAAGGCAGGCAATGGCACAAAAGCAAAGAAACCCGGGAAGGAACATCCATGAAACCTCAACAAAAGAAAGGAACCTAGTTATGATTCGGAATTTGCTACAAGCAAAGCCAATCGAAAAACAGCTATCCATAATGCATACATCAAATAACCTCTAGATAAAAGAGATACAATTACACCAAAACTATAGATGTAAGAAATATTTCCCCTTACATTTCAAGGTGCTCTTGATAAGGATCTTATTGATGATGGTCTCCAAATATATGCCATATATTTTGCCGAATTTGACAGCCTATAATCACTTAAAGAAACAGGATTGAGATTTAATCCTTAAGGCGGACTGCATTTTAGGCATTCCTATACAAGGGGTCCCATCTTGATTAGAATTCAAGCAGAGGAAACTTGTTAGCAACACAAAATCATACTCAATTTTCATAATAAACCCCTACAGCAATCTATAATTCTGTTAAATACAGAGAAAAAAATGCAATTGAAAAAACCAAGTAAGTCATAGCACCAGATTGGTGTCTCTACAACATTCTCTGATTGTTCAGCATGACAAATGCATATCTTTGGAGAGCACCATCAATATGAAAAGCCAACTACCTCTTTCTGGCATGCAGCCCCATATTCAATTAGGCATCAACAGGAGGTTCTTTAGATCCATTTGCAGCGTCAGTCAAAAATTTCTCTTGCAAATAAAACAAGAGCAATTTCTGCAGAGTTGAGATCTCTTTAACTTTGCCCTCCAAGTCAGCAACCCTGGACTCGAGCGCCCCGGCTCTGTAATCCATTCTGGTATCCAAAAGCCTTATGAGCTCATCTTGGATCACCTTCTGTATCATCTGGGATCTCTTATACTCATCCATTTCCTGAAGCCAGAGATCTGCAAATGGGCAATCCTTCCAGGCTTCGAACCAGGGACCACCCAATGTATAATGTATGGCCTTGGGATATGTAGTGGGATCCTTGGGATCAACCTCGTTGTGACCCACAAGGAAATTCCAGGTGAAGGGAATGGAGCCAATGTCAGAGTCATCAAGCCACATGAACCTGTGCAGAAATGCTCCAGACTGGGAATTGACTACAGAGGGCGTAAGGACCCTGTTCTTGGGGTGCTCGCAATTATACAAAACCATGGACGACCAATTCTTCCTTGGGTAAGTAGTCTGCACAACCCCATCCATTTTTGTAGCAGTCTTGGGTTTGTAATCGTGTTGAACACACATGATGGCATACTTATCATCAATAAGCTCGGCCAATTCTTTAATGTCGGCATTGTAGAGAAAATCGCAATCAACAAAGAGAGCCCAACCTTGGAATCCGGCCAAGAAGGGAGTCAAAAACCTGGTGAAGGAGAACTCGGTGCTCTCGGTGCCATCTCTGGAGCGCCAGTAGAGCCCCGCATTGCGGAGATCTGACTGCTTTATGGGAATCACTTCCACAGGGAAAGAGGCGTGCTTCAGTATGGAATGCCTGCACACCTGGTACGCTAGCTCCTCTCGGGGATCGTATCCTACGAATATCTTCAACTTGGGCAGCACTTTTCCACTGCGGGTAATTACTGGCCCTCCCATTATGCCCGTCGCATTATGCCCGCCAGTCCTCTGTTCTGGGACCTCCCGAGCTTCTGCTAGACTGGGCGCCGACGCTGCAAATCCTACTCCTACTCCCACTCCAACAGCTAAAATGGCTTTCAAGGGAAATAAATTGGATTGCTTGCTTCCATCATTCAATTTCCTCGCAAAGCTCGCCGACGCAGCAGCGAAAGCCGGTTTACGACTGTGAGATGTTAAGCGCCAGATCTTGCTCATAAACTGGCGGAACTGAGCCATACTGATTAAGCCTCTCACGATCTGAATTTGGTAAAGATAATGGTGAAGATCCAACTTCGGTATGGCGAATGTGGGAAAATTTTGGACAATAAATAGGCTATGAAGCTTCCAGGGAAAGATCCTTTTAGATCTCTACGCGTTTGTAAAATGAAAACGTCGGTGGAGGTGTTAAATGCAGCTTTCCTCGCTTTCCCAACACACAGATTCATCACTCTGCCGGCGGCGCCTTCTGATTTGGATCCATTTTCGCGGGATATTTTTGATAAGTTTAAACCTCCCTAAATTTTATATTGCATCTTTTTGATAGTTGTAATGGTGAAAACGGATGGCATGCACTATTCCACTTTTTTGTCGTGGTCTATTTTTCAATTATGGTATATTTTTTTTATTACTATGGTTTGTTTTCCATATGATAAACGTGGTCTATTTTCCATATAATGTGTGATTTATAAAAGTAACATAGAAATTTAAGAGTTATTTAATTGTACTTTAGATTGAGATTGTCTATTTTCCATATAATATGTGAACATTAGATTGTGGTGTGGTCTATTTATTTAACATATAATATGTAATTTTTAAAATTAGTATAGATATTTAAAAGTTATTAATTGCATAATATGTACTTTTCTACTTTAGACTGGTATAGTCTATTTTTCATATAATATGTGATTTGTAAAACTAGTATAGTCATTTCAGAGTTATTTAATTTTAATGATATAGTGTGCATTTTTCCGATTTTAAATTGGCATGGTCTCTTTCCTATATAATATGTGATTTATAAAACTGTCATAGATATTTAAGAGTTATTTAATTGCATACCATGCACTTTTCCACTTTAGATTGGTGTGGTCCATTTCACATATAATATGTGATTCATAAAATTTAGAATAGATATTTAAGAGTTATTTAATTGCATAGGGTGCACTTTTCTACTTTAGATTGGCTTGGTCTTTTTCCATATAATATTAGTTTATTAAAATAGTAGAGATATTTAAGAGTTATTTAATTGCATGTCATGCAATTTTCCTCTTTAGACCGGCACGGTCTCTTTCCCATATAATATGATTTATAAAACTAGTATAAATATTTAAGAGTTAATTAATTGCACAATGTACACTTTTCCACTTTAGACTCAACATGGCCTCTTTCCATATAATATGTCACTTATAAATTCTTTAGAGTTAAGTGGTTTGTTTTCCATATAATATGTGTGATTTATAAAACTAGTATGGATATTTAAGAGGCATTTAATTGCATATGGTGTGTTTTTCCACTTTAAACTATGTAGTCTATTTCACATACAATATGTGATTTATAAAATTAATATAGATATTTAAGAGTTATTTAATTGCATAAGTGCACTTTTCTACTTTAGAGTGGTTTGGTCTATTTTCCATATAATATCAATTTTATTAAAATAGAATAGATATTTAAGAATTATTTAATTGCATACCATGCAATTTTCCACTTTAGATTGGCATGATCTTTTTCTCAAATAATATATGAGTTATAAAACTAGTATAAATATTTAAGAGGTAATTAATTACACAATGTGCACTTTTCCACTTTAGACTCAGCATGGTCTCTTTCCATATAATGTGATTTATAAAATGAGTATAGATATTTAAGAGTTATTTAATTGCACATCGTGCATTTTTCCTCTTTTGATTGAAGTGGTCTATTTTCCATATAATATGTGATATATAAAACTGGAATAAATATTTAAGAGTTATTTTATTTTACTTTTGTAAGTAATCTTTAATTTTATTGAAGAATTATTTTTGCTTTTATTTTAATATATTATCTATTTTTATTTTTACTTCAAAAGTTCTAAATTTTATTATTATTATTAGTTACTCTTGCATCTATTGAGTGCAATTTTGTAAATTGACAATGACTTATCAACAAATCATATTGCAAAATTTATTATGCTAGAGTTACAATTTTATAGTTTGAAAATCATTAATTTTATTTATTTGATTTGAAAATAGTATTTTCTTCCTCCCTATTGGCTTATTTGATAAACATTCATGAAAAATATTTGTAACATTTAATTTTTAAAATAAAATATTTTATATTCCAATGGTAGGATTGTCCACATTTCATTTATGGTCACATTTTCAAAATTTATTAAATAAATGTCAGAACAAGCAGCAATATTTATGTATATTTAAATATTTGTTTGTGCGAGCTTTCAAACGTTATTTAATATGTGGTAAGGATTTCAAAACTCAATAAATAAATTTGAGTACAAATTTCAAACTTGATTTAATATGTGGTAAGAATTTTAAAACTCAATAAATAAATTTGAGTACATATAGTAGTAATGATGCATATTTTATATGTGTTTACTACTGTGTAATAAATGTTAACAGTAAAAATTTTTAATCTACAATAAAACCCACAGTAAACTTTAGCTATGTGCATTTAATATTAGAAATAGATATATGAAATAGTTATAAAATTATATATTGGTATCATTCTATCCTCCTAATATTTTTGCAATGTAAAATAAGAAAAAATCTTTTTATTATTTATTTGGGAAAAGAAGAAACATAGCCATTTAATACATGCAGTGAGTGGCAAACAAACATAAGTTAGTAGTTGCAACAGACAAGATATGGAGATTGAAAAAATCTTGCAATATCTAGAGAAATCTATAGAGATCTTATGTAGTATTTGCACAGTGAAATAAATATTGAAACTTGTGTCTGTCAGATGATAATTATTGCATGTTTAGATTCTTTGTGGTATCTTTCCATATAATATGTGATTTATAAAATTAGTATAGATATTTAAGAGTTATTTAATTGCACATCGTGCACTTTTCCTCTTTAGACTGAAGTGGTCTACTTTCCATATAATATGTGATTTATAAAACTAGTATAAACATTTAAGAGTTATTTAATTGCATATCGTGTGTTTTTCCACTTTAGACTATATGGTCTATTTCACATACAATATGTGATTTATAAAATTAATATAGATATTTAAGAGTTATTCAATTGGATACTCCACTTTTCTACTTTTTTGTATTAATAATAGTCAAAAAAACATTTACATCTTTACATTCAGATCGTAGTCTTTTAGACAGTAACCACTTTTTATCCAAAAGACAATGTCCAAGCTAATTCTTACAACTTCTACAGGCTTAAACAGATTAGGATATGTAGCATTACATGCTTATATGTATAGATTTCTAGCTTATACAAATTTGCTTCTATGCAACTTACATAGATTTCCAGCTTATACAAAATTGCTTCTATCAACACAAATCTCTTGAAGAAGACTAAATTGTGGATCAAATATCATTGTTACGAGCTCCCTGGCCACTGTCAGCTTCACCCACATTGTCATCCTCTCTTTTCGGTCCAGTGACTGGGACATAATCTTCTCCTTGTCGAGCGTGTTGTGTATGTCGACAGGGGCCCCTATGCCTCGCCGCTCTTCCTTCTCCAACCTAGTTAAAGAATCTTTGGAATTCTTTGATTGCCCTTTGGGACTCTCTATCATTAACATTTATTGTTCCCTCTCAAGTGATGTTTACTATTCCATCCCTGCATAAGTCTGCAAATTTATCAAGGAAGGCTTCAAAATGGAGTGTAACTTGCAAGGCAACAAAAAGATATGTGAGTCTTTTATTTGACTTAGTAAGAACCCTTCTGCAGCCCTTAAACTTGCCATCATTCCTTGCCTTCCAAATGTGCCAAAGGATTTCGTTAGTTAAGCAAATCCAAAACAAATTACAGCCCTTACTCAAATTTTAATCACATAAGAGAATTGATTTCCAATTAACACTGTTATCATCTAGCCAAATATTCAAATCATGGCAGAACAACCTCCAAATCTCTTTAGCATAAAAATAGTCAAACAAGATATGAACCACAGATTCAAGAGTGCAACAAACAATGCAAATATCAATATCATTATAGTTGGATTTAAAGGGAAGCCTTTGGAGAAGGGTAAGCCACCTGAAAGAAGCTTTCTTAGGTTCTACACAATTGTACCAAACCTCTGCAAGGACCTTTTCCCAACAGGTGTTTGGGAGAGAAGTTCCCAAACAATGGTTGAGGTGTTTAACAACAACATCCTTTGAATTTAACTCTTTGTAGATCATTTTGGCTTTAAGGCTAACCAACTCCACATCATCTTTCCATAGAAGGTCCCAAGTAGGCTCAAGGGCGGGAGCTGCAGAAGGGGGGAATGTAGCCCCTGAGCAAGTTGAAGCCAAGGTAGAGTAGGTTCTTGACGCAGAAGGGGGGATATCAAACTCAGTGCTTAGGGCCTCCAAGCTTTTGAGGCTCCCATTATCAATGATATCACTGAAAATTTAATGCTTGCTTTATACCATTTTTTCCACAGAGCATCCCTAGAGGAGAGCAAGGGGCTTACCATTTTGGTGTACATTCCACCAAATAGAACATAAGCTTTGGCGCTTACAACTGCTGAGGGTTATGTTGGGGGATTTAAGATGAGCATTATGCTTGGTGATTTCCCAATCCTTCCAAAGGCTCTTAAAAACTAAGGATCTAGACAGAGTCATGGGATGACTGGAGATGAGAATGTCGCAGAGGGGCAAGCCCTTCTAGGCTTTGGCCTGTTTAGGCACTGCATTTAGAATATTATTTCTGACCAGAATCTTCCACAACTCATTACCCTCCAAAGATTCCACCACCCATTTAGAGGCTAGAGCGATGCCTTGGAGCCTCAAGTCCTTCAGCCCCAAGCCACCTTGCACCTTGTCAAGAGAGCACTAATCCCAATTCACTACATGCTTTTTCTTCTTCCCTTTACCATCGGACCACAAAAAGCTCTAATTCTTTTTTGAATTTCATTGACTTGGTAGCTGCAGAAGAACCAAATAAAGGCATAGTAAATGTTGTAAGAAGACAAGATTTTCTAGCATACTTGAATCCTTCCAGCTAGTGCAAGATAGTGTTTGTTCCACTTTTCCAGTTTCTTCTCTATCTTTTCACTTATCCATTTCCACATTTCTTTGAGGTTAGGGTTGAAGAAAAAGGTATCCCTAGGTACCTTACCTACATGTTAGGGCCCCCCTACTAAAACTTGAAATCTTTTATCCAGTCTGGGGGAGATTCCTCCCACCCAAGAGCTATTGATTTGGTGTTGGAGATTTTAGCTCCTGAGGCTAAACAAAATAGCTCAAGCTTTGTCATTAGGGATTCCATATTACTTTTGTCCAAATCAATGAAAAAGGTGGTGTCATCCGCAAATTAGACATTGATCAACTCATTGTTGTCCAGTAGTCTAATTCCTCTTACTCTTGGGGAGAGAGTTTTCTCTCTCAGAAGAAAGTGAAGAGCATCAAAGGAATAACAAACAGCATTGGGGCTAAGGGGCATCCTTTTCGGATGGACCTTTCTAGACACACATCCTATGAGAACTCCCCATTTACCTCAATTTGGGTTGATGCATCCTTTAACAATGTATTCACCATGTTGCAAAATCTTTCAGGAAATCCAAAAGCTCTAAGTACAACCCTTAGGAAAGACCACTCTATCCTGTCATAGGCCTTTTCAAAGTCTAGGAGCAACATTGCTTCTTTTTGGTTGGAAACTTTTTCCCACTCCATGGCTTCCCAACTTGTTATGAGGTTCTCCAGAATGTAGCAACCTTTGATGAAGCTATTTTGAGTGGAGCTAACAAATTTTGGCAGCAGGTTGACCAGTCTTAAAGCCAGTACTTTGGCCAATATTTTGTATGAGACATTTAAAAGAGTTATTGGCCTCCAATTTTTGGAAAGGCTCTTGTTTCCCCCCTTTGGAAGAAGTTTGATGATACCCTTGTTAATGGAACTTCCCAGAGAGCCACATCTAATAGCTTCGTCATACACCCGCAGTAGATCTTCGCATACCCACTCAAAAAAACATTTGTAGAATTCCACAAGCAACCCATCCTAGCCAGGTGATTTATCATTATTCATGGAGAAGATAGCCTTCCAAATTTCCTCTTTACACAACTCTATAGACAAGGAGGTAGTGTCATCCATAGAGATCTTCTTGGGGATAATGCCTTCAATGAAACTCCTTGCCTCACATTTGTCCCTCCCTTCTTCCAAAGAAAAGAGAGCCCTATAAAAGCTAAGGAATTGATTCAAAATGTCTTCTTGAGAGCTAAGAAGATTCTCACCATCCCAAATTTTCCCTACCTGCTCCTTCATGCGCTTCTCCCTAAGGAATTTGAAAAAAAAAATTGACCCTTTGTCACCGATTTTTAGCCAATTGATTTTTGATCTGACTCTCATCCCTTTGAATTTCTAGGTTTGAAGCTTCCTCAAGTTGTCCTTGGCCTTCAACAGATATTCCTCTAGGGATAAGTCTCCAGGGGTCTCTTGAAGTTTGGATTCAACTTCAAAAAGGCAATTATGAAGGTCATTCTCCAACCTCTTGTTATCCAACACCCTCTTTTTCCCTACTATCTAAAAGAGGTTCCTCCAAGATTTTGTAATGCCACATACGCAGCCACTAGAGGAAGTTGTAATTCACTATAAGCGTACCAATTTTTTTTTTTTGATTAAGAACAAATAACATGTAAGATGAATACACATTGCCAACAACCTCTAAGGCCACGAGACAAAGATTACATTAAAATCCAAACAACAATTAACATCAATTAAAACCAAAACATTAATCACTTACAAAATTAAGATTACATACATCCCATACAAGATAAATCATAAGAAGGATAATAAATACCTCAAGATTCCAATTAACTACATTTAAACAATATGATTACAACACTCATTCCCCAAATGAGGTAAATCCAATAATCATGATTACAATTTACAAATTCCACCTCGATAACAAATGAGGGGTAAAAGAATAAAGATCAGCCCCGAAAACGGCCGAATAGCATCACGGATCAATGAGCTCTCCAACATGAAGTCTAGATCCACATGAGCAAGAGCAAATACCAACAAAGGAAAGGTGCACGTTCCACCCAGCCAGGGAAGTGAAACCAAAGGCTCACCCGTGCTAGGAGATAGTAGCGAGTTTCCTAGACAAGACCATCTACCACTGAACCACGGTAACACATAAAAGCGAGGCTGGAATCAAGGAAAAACCCACATCCCACTTAACACAATGGTTCTGATGCTTCCCGAGTACAAAATGGAGTGTTACCATCAACTGTACACCGTAAATAGCGATACAACACACTACTGAAACTGTCGCCAGGAGGTATCATCGCCAAAGTGCATTGGTTATCAATGGTGTTCTTCTAGGTCCGGCCCCCCTCTAGGGATATCACAGTAACCTCTCACGAACGGCATATGCACACCCGAGGAATGAGTCGGTTATCTTTGAGGAGACAAGATAACAATCTTGCCATTCGAGGCCTTCGGAGCTCATCTCAAGTCTCATTGAAGCCCTTGAGCCAATGGCGGGCTAAATTATCTTATTAATGTTTCCAGCTTCTCTATCCTAATTATAAGTTATTTTAATTTTCCTTAATTAGCGACTCTCACCGCGAGTTATCCACCAGGACCACTTTGGGCCCGGTACGGCTTTCGTTGAAAGCCACTCCCCTGCTAATGACCACATAACTCAACCACATACGAGGGTAGACAATGCTGCTGACCGCTATCACAAATAATCAAGCACCTCAACAGGTAACACATCTCTACGGATGCCCAAAACTGAAACCAAAGCGTGCACTACCCAAGGCTAACACCAGGTTGACTAACATAATGAGACCCACATAATGAACTAATAACCCGACTCAACCAGGAATCACAAGGTCACACAACCCATCCAAGGAACCAGGTTTCCACGTAAGCTTAACTCATACACAATCCAAGATAGACAAAGCAAATCAAAAGAGACATAACATCATCTCAAGAAAACACTACTGGAATACTTACATGATCAACAAGACCAATACGAATTAACAACGCAATCAAAGAGTCCCTAGCCTCAAGGTACAAAACCCAGAACAACCAAGGTACACCCACAATCAAACAATATTGCCCATACCAAGAATAAACGAAAACACCACTAGAAAACATTCTAAGCAATTAAATAGGCTAATATTAGGATTTCTTAAATCCAAGCCACGTGATGACACATTGCATGAAGTCAATTTAAATAAATACCATTATTGCACATAATTAAAAGTCAATCAATCACGTGAAGAATTTTAAACTCAATAGTTAAATTTGATTTTCCCTATCATACTCGATGATTAAGAAAAAAATCGATCTTATAAATAAATCCATTAATCAAATTTCTCAACAATAACCATAATCACGACACTTAAATAATAAAGTCATTCAACTAACATTTAAAACAATTTACTTAATCTAAGTTTACCATTAATTCCAGAGCAAAACATTTAATATATATTAAAACATTTATTTTGAATCCGTTAAACTTATCTCATCTTAAAGCCATTAATTAAAAATACTCTTTCTACTAAAATACCTTAATTATATAAAATATAATTTTCCGAACAAACATATATTTTAAATGTAAACAAATCATGACGTAAATCTACTCATTTTTAAATCACAATTTCCCATAACGATTTAATTTGAACTTACAAAATATTTTTAAAACCACACATATAAAAATTATACATGTATATACTATGCATATATATTTAAATATTCAATTTAATTATTATTTAAATAATTATTATATTAATATTATATATAATATATATTATATATTATTATATATATTAATATTAATATATTATTAAATAATAAATATCAAAAGTTACAAATATTAAAAAAAATCAATGAAACGAAAACCGAAGCAATTCGGTGGAAATCCCACGATGCCCTAGATGGTCGCGCGGACTGTGTGAGCTCCACACAGTCTGTGGCTGTTCCGGCCGGGGCCTATGTGGGCTTCACACAGCCCGCGGTCTGTGTGGGGTTCACACAGCCCGTGGCCCTTCGGCCGCGGTCTATGTGTTCCTCACACAGTTTGTGGCCTTTGGCCGCAGCCTGCGTGGTGGCGATGGGGTTTGACCTCCCACCCCACAACCAACAAAATAAAAATTTATATTATTTTTTTTACCAACCACTGAATATGGCAAAAAAACAGAGCATTCTCCTGGGTTTTACCCAAAATCCAAAATTTCAAATATAACAAATATATTTGTATATATATTTGTGGGTATATCCATGTATTGATATATATGGTTATATTCACAAATATATATACCCAGATTTTGATTTCATACTCAATTTGTAAAAATAATCCAAACCCATTTCAAGAATAGAACTTATTTCAAAACAACAAAATGGGTTTTCAAAATCTAGTTCTAACATTGAGTTTTCTTTGATTTTCTTTCAATAACTTGGTATAAATTTCTTGTTTGGTTTCAATTTCCAAATCTATCTACTATTTAGCAAATTTAAGAGCTTTTCCATGAATTTCCATTGAATCTAAAACTATATTTTCAATCATTCAAAATGAGCAAGAAGATGAAGGGAGAAATGATGGAACCTTGTGTTTTCTCCAAAATTTGCAAGCTTCAACAATGGAGATTTTCAAGCACTCTTTCAACTCCACAATCTTAGCCTCCTCCAAGCCTCTCCACCAAAATCAAAACAAGAATCCATTCCAAAAACAAAAAAAATCCAAAAGCCCCCTTTTTCTTTGCAACCAATTTTCCCATAAAACCTTTTGAAAGAAAACCCTAAAATGAAAATATATTCTTTTCCAAATTTTCCAAATTCAAATTCAAATCCACTTCAAATTCACATTACAATTCAATACAAATTAAATTGCAAATTCAAATTCAAATCCAATTTTAATTCAATTTCCAAATTCAATTTCAAATTCTAATTAAATTCAAATTCAATTTTAAACTAAATTAAAATTCAACTAAATTCAATTTCAAATTCAACTCTTCACAAATATCTTTCCCCAAAATAGTCAACTATTTTAGAAAATATATTTTCTACCCCAAAGTCATTGCATTGAAGATATTTGGAATTTTGAATAACTTAAACAATTTTCAATTTTCTAAATAGCATTCAACATATTTTAAAACCTTCTTTTCACACAAACTAATTTAAATCTTTTTAACATTTTTAATTCAAGGAATAACTTAATTAATTCACACAATTAATTTAATTAACCAATAAAATAAATCTAATCCAATATTAGATTATTTTATTAATTAAATTAAATTAATTAATACAGTAATTAATATTCCTAGCATTACAACCAAAAGCATTTAATCAGCAGTTAAGCAACATAAGCCATTTAACTTGAATTTAAATAAGAACACGGAGACAAAGCAACATGACAACCAACCCAACTACAACCCGACGACACACTGAGACTAGGGTAGTGGCTTGACACAGAAAAAACCTAGCTACTATCTCCCAATCGATTTCCATTGAACAAGGGACACGCTCAGACCTGTGGAACCAGGTGGAGTCGATGTCCTGTACTTGCATCCTGCAAACAACACGAGTGTCGAACATGCATATAACATAATAAAACACACCGTGAAGAGGAAATCGCGGAATCACAGGTCGCTTGCATGCGAGTGATGTGATCCCGTCCCCTTCACCAATACAGTATCACTAACTGACGAAGTTTACATCATTAACATAATCAAAACACAAGGCATCATAGAGAAAACATTGTCTGATTAACAAAGCACAAAATGGAGGGGTGTTACAGATTCAACATTAGTATTCCACCTCTCGATAGCTGTGAAGTCTTTGAGCATCCATTTATTTATTTCCTTGATTGAGGAGATGGCCTCCTTGCAATCAGCATCTTCAAGAAGCATGGTATTGAGCATAAAAGTTGGGCTCTTGGTTGTTTTCTTGGGACTGTCTTGACAAAATGCTAGGTCGGCCAAGATAGGATGGTGATTAGAAAGAGTGTAGGGGTAGACCCGAACCTTGACCCCTTTTCATTGGGAATGAAGTTGAAACAATCCTTACTCATATAGAATCTATCCAATCTTGAATAGATTCTGCAGTTTCCTTTTTGTGCATTACACCAGGGATACCAAATATCTTTGCATTCCTTTTTATAGTTTTCCATGGGGTCAACCAAGTTGAGTTTGTGCTTTAATCTGAGCCAAAAATACTTTTAATTTCCCTTCCAGGACTTGTCAATTCCTCCCCATTTGTTCTCCATTTGTTCTATCATGTTAAAATCACCACCAAGCACCCAGGGGATAGTTGGAAGGTTAGCAATCCATTGCCACAAAGATATTCTATCTTTGTAGTCATTCAGAGCATAAACTAAGCATACTCCAAATTCCTTTTCTTCAATTTTTAAAGTCACCCATACAACTCTATTGCATGGGGAGCACCCAAATCCTATTAGGTATTGGGTCCATTGAATGCCTATTAGAATGGCTGCCCCCCCTACCCTGTTCATGAGCAATAGAAA
>VDFB02000007.1:237558842-237813893 GCA_007258455.2 Sequoia sempervirens | reverse complement strand
GTTTTTATTCAGAGTTGGATCGATCTTCCTTCTAGAAGGAGAATATTGCATTGGCAGTGTTTTGTTTTGCATCTGGCACAAACTTCAAGGCAGTACGGAATTCTTCATTGCTAGTACAAGCTGTACTATCACAGCAGCAAGGCCGTACCATCCATATTGAGCCAGACATCTTGATTTGTGAGCCTCTGCGTCCTTTATTCTGAGCGCCTAGGGATTTTGGAGCTCTGGCGTTGATTTTGGGGTCTGTAGTTTGCTTCTTCCATTTGGCCGTACCTTTACTAGCTCTCTTCAGGCAGCTGCAACCTAGTTCAGGTTCTTTAAATATTAGTTTTCCTTTTTACTTGCATAATTGTATTTCGCAGTGAGATTATTTTGGAAAATAAATAAATCATCAGGCATCAGATTTGTAGGCTTATTTCTATCAAAATAGTCTTCTGGTATTTTATCATATTTTTTCAAGCATTTTCTAGCAAAATCACATTTTCTCTTTTATTGCAAAAAACCTCAAAAAAACCAGAAATTACAAAACAAACAAAAAATGCAGTTACAGTCAGAGGGTTTGGGTTGAGAGACACCTGGTCTCTTACAATGGTATCAGAGCTCAGTTTTCCTACCATCCTGTGCTTTTTCAGTTGCTTTTTTAGTCAGATCTGTGCTTTTTCGATGCTTTTTCATGAGTAGAGATATCATTTTCTTCAATAAGGGTAGAGGAACAGGCAGAGTTGAGGATTGGACAGGTCCACCTATTCCTGAAGGTGAGACAGTATCAGGGGTTATGGGTATTCACAAATCCAGTTCCAACAGTAGTGAGAACAGTGTCACAACACTGATGGCAGATCGTGAGATTCCTGCAGAGACGCATAGGGATCCAAGAAAAGAGCATGCCGAAGGTGATATTACTAATGAGGAGTTCAGACGCAGGCATGACAATATGATGGACATGATGTCCCAGTTGATGGGCACGATGAGGCAGTATACTCAATCCTAGCCGCACTATATTCAGATAGGACAGACGAGCAGGACTACAGGCGTAGACCAGCCTTTGGTATCAACACCACAGCAGTCGTCACCTATATATCATGACCGTAGGCCTGGACAGCCTACATTCCTATCTAGAGAGACACCACCTCCGACTCCGGAGGCACAGCAGCAGGGTCATCATCATGAGTTTCAGCCACACAATGGCATGTCAATGGCAGATGTGACTAGATTTTATGGAGAGTATTCGTCATTGGCACCTGAGATCAGGCAGTTTTTGACCTTTCATGAGTTTATGGATGTGTATAAACCTAGAGGGGGAGGTAGATTCGACCGCAAGGGTCCTCAGCACCAGCAGCCACAGCCACAGGTAAACAGGGATCTACAGTATGCAGTCAGCAAGATTACCTTGCCTTACTTTGACGGTTTTGTTAAGAATTCAGCGAGGTCTTGGGTACAGAAGCTAGACAATTACCTATCATTGAGAACTATGCAGGAGGATGAGGCCATTAAGTTTGCTACATTGCATCTTGATGGGTTGGCGAATGACTGGTGGCATCACGGCATGTATACACTTGGTCATCACGCAATTACTACTTACCAAGAGTTCACCAGTAGGCTCATAGAGCGTTTCGACAAGAAGGATCCAGAACTCTACTTCAGGGAGCTAGCTCAGCTTAGACAAATAGGTAGTTTGGATACCTACGTCGGTGAATTTCAGAGGGTTGCAGTCATGGTGACAGGCATTTTAGAGAGGAGAGTGTTATTCTCTTCGTAGAGGGTTTGATGGAGCCTATGAGAGGTTTGGTCAAAGCATTTGATCCTCCTACTCTACAGGAGGCCATGAGGAAGGCACGTAGTATGGAGCTTGCAGCACCTCACAGCAAGTTCACTTCAGGCTCGATACCCTATACGAGGCCTAATAGGTCATTTGACAGGAATAGGCCATTTGACAGGAAGAGCGATCCGCCTGATCCTAAGAGACAAAATGCACCACCATTTGACAAAGAAACATTAAATGATTTACGAAAGAAAAAATTATGTTTTTGGTGCAAGGCACCCTATGATGAGAAACATGTATGCCCTCTTCGTCCCAAGGTGAAAAATAACCAGATGGAGTGGTTTTATGAGGGAGAAGAGCAATCTGCTCTGTCAGACCAGCAAGTTGATTCAGAGCATTCAGATGATGAAAGGTCTGAAAATGATGGTGAAAATGAAGGAGGAAGGAAGCTACAGGAGGCACATTTAACTGGTCTTCAAAGAGATGGATCTTTTAGACTTTGTGGGCTCCTAGCAGGTCAGAAAGTAATCACTCTACTCGACACTAGTGCTACTCATAATTTCATAGATGCACGGTTTGTAGAGAGACGAGGTATACAGACCGAGGAGTTTGAGAGTATTCGAGTCAAGGTGGCTGATGGGTACACCCTCAAATGTGATAGATAACAGATCTTCTGATGCGGCTGAACAACTATGAGTTCAAGACTGAATTCTACGTTGTTAATATGGGAGATACTGATGTAGTGTTAGGGATGGAATGGCTTCACGATTTAGGTGAGTTCACACTCAATCTTCGGGATATGGAGATGAAGTTTAAGGTGAATGGGAAACCTCATGTCATCAAAGCCATCAGAGAGAGTAATCTGAGGATGGTATCCTACAGACGGATGGAGAGACTCATTCGTCATGATATGATTGATTGGGCTGCAGAGTGTATGTTATTACCAGCACAACAGGAGCAGCAGAAGGTTGAGTACCATCCAGACATTCAGATACTGAGGACTAAACACTCTAAAGTGTTTAGTGACATTCCACCTAGCAGACCTCCAGACAGAGGCACTGAGCACATTATCGAGTTGGAGGAGGGCGCGAAGCCCATTATGATTACACCATACAGGCATCCGAAACGGCTCAAGGATGAGATAGAGAAGACAGTCAATGAGTTGTTGGCTATGGGGCATATCAGACCTAGCAAGTCACCTTTTGCTTCATCGGTCGTATTGGTGAAGAAAAAGGATGGATCACTTCGGATGTGTATAGATTACCGCCAACTCAATAAGAAAACAATTAAGAACAGGTACCCGATACCCCGCATCGATGAGTTGATTGATGAGTTGCACGGTGCTATCTTCTTCACGAAGATTGACTGGAGATCTAGGTACCATCAGATTCAGATGAGGGAGCAAGACATAGAGAAAACCGCTTTCAGATGCCATTGCGGTCACTTTGAGTTCTTGGTTATGCCTTTCAGTTTAACCAATGCACCTGCTACCTTTCAGGCTAACATGAATAGGGTCTTCAGTTCTCAACTATGGAGATTTGTGTTGGTCTTCTTCGATGACATCCTGGTGTACAGTAGGTCATGGGAGGAGCATTTAGCTCACTTGGATACAATTTTGGGTATCTTGGCTGAGGAGTCCTTTTATGCCAAGGAGTCCAAGTGTGAGCTAGGCATGGCTGAGTTGTTGCATCTTGGGCACATCATCAGTCCCAAGGGAGTTAGTATGGACCTTGAAAAGGTCCGAGCTATAGTTGAGTGGCCAGTACCAGAGAACCTTACGCAACTCCCGGAGGATTCATTGGGTTTGTGTACTTTTACGGAGATTTGTTGGTGGGTTCTCCACGTCACGCCGCACCCACTGCGATTTGACCAAAGAAAGAGCTTTAGCGAATGTCACATAGGCTCCAGTGCTGGCAGGTTTTAGGGTGATCATGACTTACGTGTCGATGTTAGCATTGCGGACTTTACGAAGTCTGTTTCATTCATGCAGCCGATTATAGCACAAGGAGGCATTGATACCATTTTGATGCGGAGAACTACTATTGCTTTTGAGGTAGGAAGCTTAGGGGTCACGAGAGAGGTTTCTGACATTTATGACAAAATGTTAGCTATTATGCATGCTTTGGCGTAAAGTTAGGGCAATACTTGGTAGGCAACAAGTTCGATTATTATACAGACCACAGCACGAAATACTTCAGCAGACGCAAGACCTCGTGACGGCAAAAATGGAATAGCAAACTGTAATCGTATGATTTTGACATCACCTTTCTTAAGGGGAAGCAGAATGTTGTAGTTGATGCCTTGTCTCGCAGACCTCAATTGATTGCTATGGCACAGATCTCCGAGGATTGGAGGCACCGGATTATTACAGAGTATGCTAAGAACCCATGGGCTTCTAGCATTGTTGACGGGACAGAGCAGGATAGTAGATACACAGTTGTGAATGACTTGATCATTTACAAGGGGCAGATTTTTCTAGTTCTTGATTCAGAGTTGAAGGATACAGTTCTGAGAGCCATTCATGATCTTCCTATGGCAGGCCATCCCGATTATTTCAAAACATACAAGTTGGTACAGGAACGGTTTACTTGGAAAGGGATAAAGACTGATGTTCTTTAGTATGTACGAGAGTGTTGTTTGCCGGCCGGAACAGGGGCACATATCTGCTTCCGGATTGCTTCAACCGCCACGATACGGCGGGGAAGTGGGAGTGTTTATCGATGGACATCGGGTTTGTGAAAGCCAAGGTAAAGATTGCATTGCGTAGTTGTTCGGTTGACAAAATACTCGCGCTTTCGATCCTGCTACGATCCGCAGCATCACGGATATGAATCTTTTCTTGAGAGAGGTATTAGGTTACATAACGCCTCGAGACTATAAGTCCTTGATAGAATGAAGTCGGTTCATGGTAGCACGCGGGAGTTGTTGGGACGATGACACCTGATACCGACTACCATCCTAGGCGGATGGACAAATGGAAATTGTCAATAAGTGGGTGGAAGGATATAACGCCAATTACATAGGCGGCTGTGAGGAAGCTTGGGTGAGGTGGATATGCCTCTGTGAGTATTGTTATAACTCTACTCACCTCATGACTATACAGATGACGCCCTTCATGGCATTGTACGGGTATGAGGCACCCAACCTTTTGGATTTGGTATTGAGTGATGGCGGTACCTGGCGACATGATACGGGATCGGCGGAACATTTGGGGTCTCGGAGACAATATCCAGCAGACGCGAGAATCGTGAAAGCGGTATGTTAGTGGAAAAGGGTTGAAAGCGTTCTTTTGTGGGTGACATAGTGTATCTCATGTTATAGCCATATCGTCAATCCACTCTGCGGAAAAGTGGTGCAGAGAAGTTGAAACCTCATTACTATGGTCCATTCTGAGTTATCAGACGAGTGGGCGAGGTTGCTTATGAGTTGGACTTACCGACGGATAGCAGGGTTCATAACGTATTTCACGTCTCACGCCTGAAGAAGGCATTGGGTCAGCATGTGATCCCCTCTCCAGTACTGCCACCCCTTGATGACGAGGGGAAGTTGATATTAGTACCTGAGGCCATCCTCGATGTTAGAGAGAGACATCTTCGGAGGCGGGTTATCAGAGAGTATTTGATCAAATGGAGAGACTTGTCGGTTGAGGATGCTACTTGGGAGTCAGAGAATTTCTGACATCGGTGAGATTGGCGGACAAGCAATTTCAGGAGAAGTATGTCCCTTCCTAAGCGATACAGTTGTGTCGGAGGTTAGCCTATTCGGATCCTGTTAAATTTGGCAGAAGTGTTTAGAGGATCACTTGAGGCAGTTATCCAGCGTTGGGAACATCACTCCAGCAGTTGATTCAGGTTTGGGCTTCTGCACATACTCACAGAGTGATTTAGAGGTACTTACTATTTATAGTAAGTCAGGCAGGCAGGAGTTGCTATTTTTAGCAGGGCACCTGATTTAGCTGGTCAGCTCAGTATCGACCCGGTTTGATGATTTGTTGAGCAAACAGGGGTTATTAGAAGCATTTAATAATAATTAAAGGAATTATTAATTTGACTTTATAATATAAAGTCATTTTAATGAAATATTAAAGTTATTATTAAAATGGCAATTGTAAAGTATTTTTAATACTTTATAATGAAGGGGAAAATTTAATATTTGATGAGTTTAATATTCATTAAATAAAAGGGACACCATTTATTAAAATATTGGCCTAAGTATTGAAAAGGGCGAATTATTTATTATTAAATGTTATTGAGCTGATTTTTGAGAAGGGTTGACTTTTTTAGAGAGGCTATTTATTTCCTCAAGGGCAAATCGAACTCATTATGTTGATTATTCGAATTTGTTATCATTTCTCTCTGAGAGCATTGGGGTTTGAGAAACCAAGGTTTTTGCAAATCATCGGGTTTTGAAGAACATTCCCTCTTCAGAATCAGGCATACTGAGACTGTGCAATACCAGTTGAAGATTGTCAGTTGAATAGCTTCACTCAGAAGTTATTACAGAGTTTTATAGTGGAGTTTTTATTCAGAGTTGGATCGATCTTCCTTCCAGAAGGAGAATATTGCATTGGCAGTGTTTTGTTTTGCATCTGGCACAAACTTCAAGGCAGTACGGAATTCTTCATTGCTGGTACAGGCTGTACTATCACAGCAACAAGGTCGTACCATCCATATTCAGCCAGACGTCTTGATTTGTGAGCCTCTGCTTCCTTGATTCTGAGCACCTAGTGATTCTGGAGCTATGGCGTTGATTTTGGGGTCTGTAGTTTGCTTCTTCCATTTGGCCGTACCTTTACTGGCTCTCTTCAGGGGGCTGCAACCTAATTCAGGTTCTTTAAATATTAGTTTTCCTTTTTACTTGCATGATTGTATTTCGCAGTGAGACTATTCTAGAAAATAAATAAATCATCAGGCATCAAATTTGTAGGCTTATTTCTATCAAAATAGTCTTCTGGTATTTTATCATATTTTTTCAAGCATTTTCTACCAAAATCGCATTTTCTCTTTTATTGCAAAAAACCTCAAAAAAACTAGAAATTACAAAACAAACAAAAAACGCAGTTACAGTCAGAGGGTTTGGGTTGAGAGACCCCTGGTCTCTTACAATAGGTCATGTGTCTTCCGAGGTGATGACATGGGCAGAGAAAGTAGGTACAAATGGTTCCACTAAGCACGCCACTCCGACAGTGTAATTGTCTTGATGGGCGTTCAGCTCGAGGCCAAGGGATGGGTTGTCCTAATAGGATGCTTTTGCCCTTGGGCTTAGATGGATAGCTTTGGGTAGATCTACCCATGCCACTCCTCATTTGTCTTAATTATTGCTTTTGTGATTATGATCATATTTTGGATATCTAGATATTAATGCTATGTAATGTCCCCAATTTAGCCCTACTCTCATCATTTGGATTTAGCCTATTTCCGGAAACTCATAGGCTAAGCTGAAATGAAATTTAAGGTTTCCACTTCTGAGGAGGTTTTGAGGTCTTGCATGCAAGAGTTTCTAACGCATGTCTGGTGAAGCTTTCTAGGTTTTTTGAGAGCTTCGTGATAGGGTAACGTGCATGACAGGTTATTGACTTGCATTCTCAGCTGCTTTTGGAGGCTTGCATGTTGGAGTTTTGCAGCTTGGATTTTGGATTCCTTCTGGGTTTTCAGAGAGCTTCGCAGTGGTGTGACATGCAACTACAACACAGGACTTTTTTGGACTTACTATTTTTAGTAAGTACAACGACTGCTCGGATTGTGGTTAAAATGAGTTTGGAACAACTTACTATTTTTAGTAGTATGCTATTTTTAGTAAGGTTTTTGCAATTCAGTTCAGTGGTTATATCTGGTAGGTCAATTTGAGCAGTTTGGTCTCCAACACCCTTGGTGCTATTTTTGGCAGTGTTTCAGCAACTTGGTATTGTGGCTATTTCTGGCAAGGCAGTTTGGCAATTTGGTCTCCAACATTTGAGGTGATTATTTTGGCAAGTTTGATATTTGATGAAAATAACATTTTAAGTGAAATAATTTTGCTAAGGATTGGAGGGATAAGTGATTTTAATTAAAAAGGCAATTTTATATGATATTTCACTTTATTATTCTAGACACCTTATTGTGGATAAATAAGTTAAATTTTAAGTCTTTCACCTTATTACATTTGGGTGCCTTTTTGAAGAGACATAAGTGATTTTTATTAATATATTTCACACATACCTTGGACGCCTAATTTTGGAGATTTTTTATATTTTTGTTAAGGTGAAATAATAAGGTGATATGAAATGCAATTTGGAGAATGTTGGAGAAGTGAATGTGAATTTGGGTTTGGCATCCATTTGGAGGGAGATTGAATTTGAATTTGGAGACAAAAGGCTATAAATAAGAGTGTTGAGTTCTTTGTTTTTCATCCATGAAGAAATTATAATGTTATGCTGCTAAAATGATTTCAGAGTTGGCTTCGAAGAATGCATACCTCCTAGTTCTTGCAACCTTGGTTTCGTGCTTGAAAGATAGCACCTAGCTAAATTTCAAAGACTGCTTCTCATTCTGAGAGTGCAAATTGAGCTTCACAGTTGGGGATTTTGATGTTTACTTTCAGTTTACAGTTGCTGGTTTTTGTAGTGCTGAAAGTGATTTTTGATCATAAGTCATTGTACGAATTTTCTATGGTTTTGGGTATTTGCTACATCTCTTCTACTATCTAGGGCGCCCCTATTTGCAAGTTTTCATAATTTTTAGTGGAGTCTTGGATTTTATATTGCAGGTCGCCTTCTTGGGAGGTTGTCTTGCCTGGCAAAAGTTTAAAAAATTCATTAATGAGTTGTTGCAGCTGTTTCTTAGTCACAACTTGGTCGCCATCTACCTAGGAGTTCATTGCATTTGGTCTCATGTCATTTGGAGTAGTTTTGAGGGAGTTATGAGCATTTTAGCAGTTTTGGGAGTTGCTGGTTTGCTTTTTCAGTTGCTGGTTTAGTATATCAGATTGTAGTAGTTGGTGTTTTTGGGCTTGTTTTACATGGTTGGGAGTCCTTTAGAGTTGAAGAGACATTCTATAATATTGCAGCATTGAGACACTTGAAATACATTGATATTGGCAGGAGTTCTATCATTTTGTAAGGCTGCACAGTAGTACTGTCAGCTACTTTCATTTCTCGCTAAGTTTTATTTTAATTCCCACGGTTGTGGAAGAGACTGGCCCTTGCTCAGTCTTCATTGTATTGCATTTGGATCCTCAGCACCATATGTTAGCACCTTACCCATCACAGGTCTTGAGTGCACATTCTTGGTGTTTGAGCTACTTTCAGCATTGCATCGTTATCAATAGATTCTCCGCCATATGGTAGCACCTTACCCACCTTGGGTTTGGAGTGCACATGCTTGGTGTTGAGCTTTCAGCATTGCATCATTTTCAGTTGTTCCTCCGTCATATGGTAGCACCATACCCACCTTGGGTTTGGAGAGCACATACTTGGTGTTGAGCTTTCCTTCAGCATTGTATTTCCTTAAGTTGCTTCTAACGACCCTCGGCGCCATATGTCAACACCAATCTCATCCTGAGTTGTGTGTGCATTCTTAGCGTAGAGTTACTTTCTAGCAGAGTTTGGTTTTGGGCTAACCTTAATGGGTGATTGTTGTGATTGAGTTGAATTGTTTATTGAAAAAACAAAAAAAAATGGTTTGGTTCATTACATGCTAACAGATATGTTGTTAATATGGCGAATACAAGATTCAAATCTAGGGTTATTGAATTAGGAGAACATTCATTTGGAAAGAAGAAACCCTAACCCTAGGGCAAGCAAGCGAATTTTAGGGAAAACCAGGTAAGGGACATTACATTTTAGCAATAGTTGGATATTTCAGTAGTTTGATCATTTTCAAAATATCATTGTAATCATTGCAGTTTTGATTATCAACAAATGTTTGTAGTAGCAGATCCATGTAGTCATTTGAATGAAATACTCTATTCCAATTAGTTTATATGTGCAGATCTATTTATTCTATGTGGGTACTTCAAATCCAAATGTTTTTGCATGAATATTTGTGGTTGATTTTCATTGTATTATTCCAAATCTGAGCAATTTAGATGAATCTTTTAGCTAAGGGTCATTACAGAACCCTAGTGAAATCGATTCAAAAATGAAAAGGAAGTCATAATTGGATAACTACATTCAATGAAAATCACTAAGGTGCCCAATTCCTATTGTCCAATTGCTGATTAGATGCAAGAACTACCTGTTTATTTACTTGAAGTCTCAATTTTCAAATTTTATTTTGGAGCTCTCCAAGGGATTGAACTTAATTCATATGGACATCTAATGTGGAATTCTAAGTGGTGACTATCGGATTTCAATAGTTGGCTTCTATTGAACTTAATTCATATGGACATCTAATGTGGAATTCTAAGTGGTGACTATCGGTTTTCAATAGTTGGCTTCTAATGTGGATGTAGTTTCTAAATAATGTGGATTTCTATGTAGTGACTCTTGGTCTCCATTGATGATTTCTAGTGTGTGCTCGCAAGGAGCTTGTATTAGTCTCTAATAAGTGCTCACATGAGCTTATATTAGTCTCACATCAATGCTCATATGAGCAAAATATTTGTAAATGATATTCAAGAGGGAAAAAAATATTTTGGAGCTTTGGCATTGAACTACTTTGCAAAATATTCAAAAAAATGGCATCCATAGTCCTAGATACTATGTTTTAGGTTATGGTTCTTAGTTATTTTGGTTGCCCCTTATTGCTTTTAGGGTCTTATTCATTATGTCAAGGATGTTTCATTCTGATTATTTCATACCCTTTTGATGAAGACTAGCTTAACTTACGTCTATTATAACGCAAGTTGGTTGTACTCTTTCGTAACACATTTTCTATGATACAATACATTAAACCTTCTCTAATAAATATTTTGGAATTTAACTCACTGCATTTATTGTCTGTCATGTCCCCGAATTGGAGATATGGTGATTTAATTAAATTATTTAATTAAGTTGTCCAAATTATTAATATTTCATGAGGATAGCTTAATTGATGATTTAATTAAATCAAGAGGTGTTATTAAATTAATTATTTATTAAGTTATTCCCATAAAATAAAATATCAAAAGGGATGACTTATTATTTAATTAATTTAATTATAAAAAGTGACTTAAGTGACTTAATAATAAAATAATAAAGTCACTTAAGGATTAAATTAGGAATCTTCTAGAAGCCTCTTGGTGATGAGGTTGGAAAAGTATAAAAAGAGGCTTTGGCTATGCATTTGGACATCTTGAGTTGAATACACCTTTTCTACTACACTTCTGAAGCTGAATGCTTAGCTTGTTGATTTCCAGTTTTCATTTGTGAGAAACCAAACCTAGCTGGTTACTTCCAATTTCGGTTGTGAAATATCAACCCTAGTTTGGAATTGTGGAGGAGTTACTTCAGACTTTTCGCTTGGGACTTCATTGGCAAAATTTTGTGGCCTTTGGCCAAATTTTAAGGTGCTGGAGCAAATCGATTCATTGGAGAAATCCTTGTGTTGCTAGCAGTCCATTTTGAAGGGTTTGATCTATACTATTTATTCGTCTAGTTGCAGCCATTTAAGTTCGACTTGGCATCATTGATAGAGGTCGATTTTGGGAAGAAGAAGCAATGATTGCAGATTGGTGAAGGTTTCTCAGTCCTATGGAAGGACGATTTTGCTTGTAAGAGAGACACTTTGATGGAAGAACAATTTCATACATTGCTGGGCGAAGTTACATCTGCAATTTGTCACCAGCTGGGCGCACTCAGAAAAGGACGATTTTGAGGAAAGAAGCCATTAAAAATCAGAAAAAGGCCTGGGGAGGATCGCTGGGCTTATACAAGGATAGGCGCTTCATCTTGGAGGGCATTGGCATCACCAACTTGAAGAATCGAACCATTTTGTAACTGCTGTATGCATAAACCAGGTTCTTTATATATATTAGTTTGCATTTCTACAGGGTTTTTATTCGCTGCCTCATACAGCACATATCTTTGTAATCATTGTAATTGCATCAGTCATAATCGTTGCCTCAAGGCAACAAGTGCATTGTAAGATCAGTCACCATTATAGCTAGCATAAGGACAAATCGGTATTGGCACCATATGTAATCATTTCCAGATTTGTTCATCATTGCATTCATTGAATAGAAAGTGGGAGTTGGCTGCCATATGTCGTCTAAATGCTAAGATTATTACATACATATCAAATTGTATAAGTTGCATATTAAGTGTTTGACAAATTGTCAAGGTAATTGCATTTCATATCAGCATACATAGGTTGCATGCTAAGTGTTTGATTTAATGTCAACCAGCTGTAGTTATCATTTTCAGTCATACATATGCATTTGAAGAGTACACAAAGACTTGCATTTCATCTTGGTTACTTGACTAGACATTTTAGCAATCAGTTTCAAGCTTCTAAACATCATTGGTATCAAACAAAGCCAAACAAAACAATCTGAAATCAATTACCAGCAAGTTTAAGGGTTGCAAGCAAAGTGTTTGTCAAAATTCCAAAGGCAGAAAATCAGACTTTTTGGATCTGTTTTGGCACGGCACTTTACATTGTCAAGCAGTCAACCTTCAAAAATTTTAATTTCCATATTTGTGATCTTAGTTTTTCTTTTCTTTGCAATTATTATATAATATTTGCAACATAAGGCAACAATGACATTAAACTAGAGAGTAGAAACCACTACTATTTCCAAGAATTAAAAATCAGTGTCAACATGACCTGACTATGTCTATTGGTCTGCTTAACTCTATGGATCTGCTAATGTATTTTCTTATTATTGGATTAAGGTATTCCTCTATCATTTTGAGCATGCAATTATCTACATAACAAGTAATATTAATTGAGATTTATGTCAAAATGTCACATTCATGGTTTGCATGTATCTTCATTTTCAACTGACTAACTGTTTAATCCTCATTTATTTATCTAGAGGCCCATCATACAGATTCATATGTCATCAGGCAATGATTGGCAAATTCTAAATCAAAAATTAGACTGACCCATTTGTCTTGACAAAGAAAGAGCCAACATCAGTATCATAACGCTTTGCAATGCTTATGCACCCACCACCAATTGGAATTACCCGATTAATCTTTGCTGCACCACCTTCCCCAAGAATCCATTCTCGAACAGGATCTTTCTCTGATGTTGCCACTGTCATTTCAACACAACACCAAGGCTAATGTTAAGAAAAAACCTGTATACAATGCTCTTAAGAAACAAGAATTGGATGTGATCATTGTTTATAAATTTTCTTCTAAAAGCCATGAAAATTTTTCAATAATATTGGATAATATTTATAGGATCGATGAAATACATTATATTTTCATAGATCACAAACACAAATAGTACATTCTATCATCTATATACTAGTTTCTTCCAACTTTGTTGGAACACTAAGAGAAAAGCTGATCCTTAAAGGATCCAAAGGATGTAAAGAATAAGAATTGGAAGTCTTTCAAAATTTTGATAAGTACAAGTACTCCATATCTTGTGACAATCAAAAATGCCAGTTGTCATTAAGAGGTGGTTTCAAAATAAGAATGGTGGTCTTGAAACCATTAGGTTAGTCTGGTCACTTTAACAGCAGTCTTGCAACCATTGGAGCAATTTTGACTATACAAAGCAGCAATTTTGCCACAACACAAATAACAATTGGATAAAACAATGGTTGTGACTGTTGACACTCCAAATTCCCAAAAAAGCTTCCAATGCACAAGAACACTACCAAACATGCTCACATAGGCATAAGAAATTCAATGCAAGGTTCTAGGGTGTTGGAAATGTTTTTGTATGCATCCAGCAAGAAGAGAAAAGCTCAATTCCACTTCATAGGAGACATGACAAAGAGCAAGAACAGCTCTAAAGACATTATTCTGTCTTTGTACTTGTTCTCCAAGTAATAGAATTAAGGTAGTCCTGCTATTGGCACCTACCAGCTGGTTTTCCCTCCATTAATGGAGGTTTTCCAGGGTAAAACTGAGTGTTCAAAGTTATACGTGTGATTTTCTTTGCGTATTTCCAATTGTATGCACAATGTAACTAACTTCCAAGAGCAAATTCACAGTTCTAAGTAGAACAGTAATCACATTTCATGATTTGTAGTTTACAAAGTGTTTGAAAAAATTATGGATCATTTTGGTATTTGAGCAGGTTACTAACCACAGGGATATGAGTGGAAATTGAGCTGTATGAAAGTGACCAAGTTGTCAAGAGATCAGAACTTAGTCCCAAGAAATCTAGAGATTGTAACACGAAGGTGAAACAAATACATAATAATGGGAGATCCACGTAGAGCAAGTAATGGAACAGCAGCAATGGGTAATGTAACAACAAGAGAACCTAGCCCAACAAGCCCACATGACCCAAGAATAGTCATCCACAAATGCTTTAGTATGAGCTTGGAACAAGAAATTAGTATTAGAGATGATGGAGAAGAGGAAAAGAGAGACCAAGAGCATACTTGGGGTGATAGAGAAGATGATAAAGAAGCAAAGAAAGAGGTGAAACAAAAGCAACTCCATTTTAAGGTTGAGACTAAAGTAGAAATCAAAACATTTTAAGGTCAATTTAATGTTGAATATTAGATTTGTTGGCATTTCAATTCGCACCTCTGGAGTGCGGATTGGAAACGGACAGCTATGCACAATTAGACTGCTCTTCAAATTTGGAGGGGAAGCTCCCTCTTTGCTGATTATGTGTAAAAAGAAATGTTAAACTACTTGCCAATCTTTTTATTCTCAGCTTGAGAGCACAAGGTTATAAAACTCTTTGTGTTCTAGCTGAGGTTTTCTCTGGTTTTGTAACTTCAACTACAACCAAGCCTAAACCAATGACTCTTCTAACTTCTCAAGTAAATTCAGAGCAAGAGAGTTACAAGTAAACAAAGCTTAAACAAACTTGTTTCCAAAACACATCCAAAGACTCATTGTACTTTTAGATGTAAGCTGAAATAAAGATTATGAAAGCAAAACATGAAACAATAAAACTGAAAGATTTTGAGACTGTAGATCAAAGCAAGGTAGGCATAAGATTTATTTCCTCAAATTCCAACAGTAATAATACATCTGGGACAATAGATTGTAGCAAAAGTAGGCATACAATTTACGATCAAACCAAATTACACTTGACAAAGTTGAACATATACTGAATAACAAAGTAGCAAGCCAAAATAAGCTCAGCAATTTGTTATTACAAGCACAGTTAAAAATAAATGGGTAAGGCTGCCCTTATTTATACACAAACACAGGAGTAGGGAACCCTAAAATCTCCTTGTGTTAATAACCAGTCTTGCCAACATGCAAGCTTTATTTCTAAGTCTAAACAAAGATAACTAACGGTTAACTGGAATGCTAACATCAGTTAACTGATCTAACACTAAAGAAAGCTCCACCTATACAATAGATAACTCCAAAGAATAGACATGCATGAAAAGAGGACAGCAAGTTAAACTTGGAAAAGACATCAAGTTAACTGTTGTTTTAAATTCTATCTTTGGAAAAGGTTGCATTCCTTAACTGGCAATTCACTTATCGACCACTTGAGCAATCATATCTTCCAGAAAGGTGTTAACTACCTCTTCGTCAGGAACACTGATGCTCTTCAGAACAACATATTGTCTCTGCCATAGTTGGAAGATCGCCCCAGAAAAAAACTTGCCAAGCCAAAAATTAGAGAGTAAACAAAAACTCGGCGAAAACTCGGCAAGTTTTTTGATTTTTTTTTGTGTTTTTCGCATTTTGTATACATCTAGCGAGTCCTCGTCGAGTAAAAAAACTCACGAGTTTTTCAAGACTCGATGAGTCTTCCAACTATGGTCTCTACAACATCTCTTCACCATCCGCAATCAAATTTAGAAACTCTTTTCTCCTTTCAGTTGCTTCATCAAATCTTGCTAACATTGCTACAACATGACACAACTTGCACTCAACAAGGTCACCATTGAAACTACTACAAATAAGGTCTTGAAACTCCGTCTGTACTTCACCGAGATCAATGTAAGCGCCATCCTCACGTTGATATTGGCAAGGAATTTGTGACACAAACGTTCTTATGAACTTGAGAGTACTTGCAACTGTCTATCTACATTTAGCCATTTCTACAGATATTGCTTTGTAGGTTTTTACTTTGAAGAGGTGTTGTTCTCTCCAAGCAAAAAACTTTTGATTGTGTTTTTCTGCAATAACTGAATCGTAAGCCATCCTCAAGTTGGAAATGATGATCTCGTCTCTTAGTTTCCTTTTCGCAATGTTCTGCTCTAACTCCTAAATTCCTGAGCGAAGATCATGGGCGTTGTACCTCAATTCGTACATCTCTGCAAGTATAAATCTACTCCTGGTGATGAATTCTTCCACCCAATCTCTCAGATGTTTCCCATATATAACCAACTAACTCAGCTGATTTTGATCTGTAGATGACTCCAAAATTTGGGGAAGCAAAGCAGTGATGTGTGAAGTACCATGAAGTAGATTGGAGATGTACTGTCGAAGCTGTCAATTCTCAGCCTTGAGGGCTGACTTGTCTTCTCCATCCTAGAGCACTCTCTCCTTCAAGTTAACTACTACAACCTCAAAGAGATTCACATCAGCTTGTCGAGTGCTTCTACCAAGATTGGCTTTGACCAATCTGAAGTCATCAACCTCAACCTCATCAGCATTCTTGTCTTCTGGCGGTGTAGCAATCTCAATGACCACCTCATTATCAGCATTCTTCTCTATGTGAACCTACTTCTTGAGTTTCTTCTCTGATGTGTTTTGGTAGACATTATCAAACTCTGCAAACTCCAACTGATAAGAGGGTTTTCTCCTCTTCCTGCCCAAGAGTTTCTCAAGCCAAGACAAAGAGTCTTTACTAACTTCTCTGGGAGGATTGGCTCTAGTCTCATCAACTCCTGATGAATGAGTTGGTGTTGAGATGTCATAAACTGGTGAATTAGGCTCTAAATCAATGTGAACTGGAGAAGGCTGCGGTGATGCTAAAAGAGTAGGAGATGAAGGTTGTTCCTCAACTTGTGATACTGTCTCAACTGGAACTTCCAATGCATTTGCTGATTGTTCCTGCTGATTTACATCAGGAACCTTAAAGTTCTTTGTCATTCTGCTACCCTTGGTTCCTTCAGGAGGATTGCTCATCGCTTTAACTCTGGGTTTCCATATAAAAGAGGTAGGTAGTGATGAATGAACCACTGGCTATCTGTAATTGGAATGACTACTTTTTGTGTCCTCTTGCTACTCAAGAATAGTCTGTTGTTCTTCACAACCCAGCTAGTTTTCCTCAATCGAGGTGCTCTCTTTGGCATACCAATCAATTGGTCGAAGTGGCTGTTGATCAACCTGATCTCTGGCATATGTGGGAAGTATGACTTCTCCATCATCATCTGACAAACCCTCCACATCTTTGGATAAGAAATCAGCAATCTGAGGAAGAGAAAGTCTACTATAATCGTGCCTGCACACTTTAAACTCAACTTCACAATTAACCCAGAAATCTTCCATTGTAGGTTTATGTGAAGGATTCTGACCAAGACGAGCTGCCAAGAGACCCCAAGGGTCATATGAACGCCTTTCTTTGAAAACCTTGAGATTAAGCTTTGACATTTCATTGCTCATCAACTTAGCATCAGCTGCTGATTTGCATCTATATATGCTCATCTCAAATGGGAAACTGACGGCAGACTTGCATCTGTTACGCAAAAAGGTGTGCACCTTAAGAACTCCATAAACACTCCCTTATCCGATGGATATCGGGGTAGCATGGCTGGATCACCTGAGAAGCCATATACTTGTATGTAGGAGAACATGGGGAATTGGATAAACCAATCAACCCAATCCGCCATTGCCAATCCGGTATCTGCTGAAAACCGTATATGCAACTCATTGTCAAGATTTCTCACCGTATGCATCAGGAAAAGATCATTTACCTTGTTACATCCCAAATTGTGAAGTTACTAGTTACCGTTACTAGATAGGGTAAATGTGAATGTAATGTGAATTTTGGAGATGAATTAATGATGCTTGTACCTGGTTTTCAATATGAATGTTATCTCATTTGATGTTGTTTTTTATGTTATCTCAGTTGATGTTATTAATGGTGATATACTACAAAAATGAGAATAGATGGTTATTGAATTGTGAATATTCTAACTTTTGAAATGTTAACGTATATTGCTTATGTTGTGAACATATGACTTTCATTAGCATGTCATTGGATGCAGGTATGTGGACCATTCCTCCAGGCAGAGGGGAAATATCACTCGGGAGAGGAGCTTGGTCGAGTAATCGGTAAAGTAAACCATCTGAGCATACACACACATCCCTTAGATTGAGTAAGCTGAGTCAGTTTGTGTGAGTTATAGGTAAGTCATCTGTAAGCTTGTATGTTTCCATTAGGAGTCTTGTCTACTTCTGTATGCATGTATAAGTGATGTTTATCTATGTATCTGTTTATGTTATTACGATCATTATGATGGTAACGTTATTGAATGTAAGTGGATAGGAAGTGGGCATATATACATGTATATAGTATATGCACGTATCCATATGTATATACATATCGATACAAACGTATGTTGGCAAACAGATATGCTCATACGAATGCATCGATATGGTATACATATACGAGCACATAGAGGAATACTTAGGTATTTAAAATATATGTATATATAAAATAATACATATATATATACATATTATACTTAGGTATTTAAAATATATGTATATATATATATATGTATATATAATGCTATAGATATATATATATATATATTATTAAAAGCTATAGATATATATATAAATAATATAATTTATATTTTAATTTCTCAATTTATGAAAATCGAATTATTTTCTAAATTGATCTCAACATAGGAAATCGACTTATTTCCTAGCAATGAATATTTGATCATCAACGATTGGAAATCGAGTTAAATTACCCAGCCGACTATTATCACCAAATGTGATGATAGAATGAATCGAAACTTTATTACCATGGGAAATAATATATGCCAACACAGTGAATGGGAAATATTTCATAATCCATTGATTGAACTTTAGAAAATGAAATGAATTATAGCGGCTGAAGGAAAAACACGCGCCTGTAGATGGGCACGGCCATGACCAAGTCGCAGGAATGTGAAATGCAGCCAGTATGTTGTCAATTAAGCCATATTAATAGGCTATGTGGACAGTAAATAGCAAAGGACTTTTTCACTGAGTTATCAAATCTGGCATTGTTGGATGAATCGACTGTAGGTGTCGATGCTGAGAAATTAACCATGTGTTTCTTGATAAAGTTTTCACCTGCTGTCAGTCTTTGGAGGTCGACTCATCTCCTTGAGACTGGGTATGATAGTAGAAATCCGCCACATATTGATGGAACAATTCAATTTGCAGTTCTGGCAATTCAATTGCCTGTATAATTGGAATTTGCTAAGGCTGGGGCTGTATAAATAGCTGCCCCAACCTCATTTGCTGGCACCACTTTTGTTTATTCACTCCTCTTGCTACGCACTAGCAATTGAGGAATTCGCATCATATTTTCTAAGAGCAATTATAATTTCTAAGAGCAATCATTATCCATTTCAGAGAGCAAAATCATCATATTTTCTGAGAGACATTTCTTCATGATGCTGAAAGAGCAACCATCATCATAATTTCTGAGTTTATAATTGAGAAGTTGAAATCAATTACCAATTGTATATCAATTGTTGAGTATTCATTTTCTAAGAGAGAAACAGAGCTTTTTGAAGGATTGTTAATAGTCTGGAAGTGTTGCAAGTACAGACCAATCCATCATTGTTGGAGAAAAGCTTAAACCAGGCATGGGATATTCTTCTACTATTGTTTCCAATAGTAATTCCTTATATATTTCTGGAAATGCACTTACTAACCGTGCATAGTTAGGTATTTGCATTGTGATCTGTATTTCTATTGAAAGTGATTTAATTCTATGAACTGCATATAGTTGCACCAAGGAAGTAAATTGTTTAAAAGATGAATATGCATACTTGCTATGTTTTGCATCAATGGTATGATCTCCATATAAGGAGAATATGGTTGTAATTAGTTAATAAATACTAGGACGGAAATGAAGGCATTGAGTCAAGTAATAATCCACAGTTTAAGCTATTAGGTTAACTTAGACAACACAAGATACTCCTAGGATGAAGATTTCCAGTATAGGAGGGGAATTTGTGATTACTTGTTATGTTGTTTCATTTCTAGTAGTTTAGTTTGTTGTAAGATGTCTGGGGTACATAATATCCATTGAAGGGCAAACCTATGCGTAGTGTAAGATAGCCTTAAGTCAAATTGGCCCAAAGTAGTGTTTATGATAGATGACCTTCATTCAAAGTACTGAATGAGAACACTTTGGCCAAAGTAGTGCAAGGTACATCATCCACTTAGACTGTGTGATGCATGAGACTACACTGTCAGTTCATTGTGATCTTTTATACTAGTTCGAGATTGTGAAATAGCAAGGTTCTAGTTGTGTAGGACACAACACTATACTCAGTTGGTAGTCACTTATCGGATACCCTACCAATCTCTTCGTTTGAAGGGAGGGCCATCTATCGAACAATAAATGTGCGAGGGACCGCATTATAAGTCCGTGGTTGGCGGAAAAGCGCCCGAGTGATGTTTCTCCTCCACAGCAAGTGGCCGATGTACCAAGATTTGAAAGGACGAACTCCTAGACCTTCTTACTACTATTTGTTCAAAAGCTTATGAGCTATGTATGTATCTTCTGCTTTATTACTTTGTTAATTTCTTTTAAAAGAAATAGTTTAAAAGTTGAAATATGTTATATCATTTTTTTTAAATTGGAAGGAAAAATTTTATTGCAATGACATGATAACACGTTTAATTACTCATATGATGTAAAATTTAGGAAATCTTTACTTTACCGAAGGAATGGTCGTCTCATACCTGCTTGAAATGTCACTCTGACTATGAAAACTCAAACTGCGGGAAATGTTCATGCACCTGCTGAACGCCCAGAGTTCCAACGACATTCAAACCTCTAAACTTGCCTTGAAAGGCCATTAGATATATGAGGTATGATATCATGTGGAATTCATGGGTCTTGAAGAAGCCTATCATTTGATGGTGAAGAGTATCACTGATCAATTCCGACCAGTCATAGTGTTCTCTATTGTTGACAATTTGAGACATTATGTAGAACATCCAAGGCTGAAACTTATGTGCTTCTGCTTGTCCTGTGACTCGGTTGAGAAAAGTAATCAAGACTGAAAATTCATCCTTGAACTCACCACGTCCAGCGTTCTTTGGAAAAGTGTTTCGTTTCTCTTTCAGCCACCTTTGTGCATTCCTTTTTTGGCACTAATCCTTTTGCGCATTCCAAGCCTTTTCACATTCTTCTATTGATACAATAAAGTTATTAGGACATGGTGGAAAGGAAAAACATCTCTCACTCTCTCCTGGCTTGAGGCTGCAAATTATTCACCCGTCCGCTGATTGGATTTCTCGTGAAGTTGGATTGTAATGCTTGACACAAGCAATTACAAACTCAATGTTTTGCACTGAGATGGGAAAAGAGGCTGCTGCCAATAACCCGAATTGTTCAAGATTTTGGATTGTAATGCAGTCTACACCTTTCAAAGTGTTCAGATCAACCACTGGATTTAGTTGATGCAAGTCGGTGTTAAATGTCTTCATGAAATCGTGAATCAAGACCGATTTGGTCCTAATTTCTATTGCAAAGAACTACATATCTGAAAACTTGAAGATTGACTATGAACACGACTATGATTCAACAAGTTCTGCACAAAAGCTAAAAATAGCTTCGTTGATTTTTCTTCAAAAAAAGACAAATTATTGGAGAAAAATCTAAGATATGAGTTTTGTAGAGAATGTCGTTCTGAATAGATCCAGATCGTCTGTTTCTGAAAAAACTGATTTTTTCAAGAACATGCAAGAAACCCTAAAAAGTAGAAGCAACGAAAAAAAAAATTCGAAAAAATTGTGAGATATGGGTTTTGTAGAAATCCATGTGTAGAAGAGGCCCACATCCTCAATTTTTCGAAAAAACTAAGTTTTTTCCTAAAAATGAAAGATCTTTTGAAAAGTGGAAGGTGCAGAGGCAAATTTTCTTGGAAAAATTTGAGGTATGGGTTTTGTAGCCAATTTTATTACGAATAGACCCAGATTGTCAGATTTCTGAAAAAGTTGAGTTTTTAAGAACATGTAAGATCCCCTAGAAAACAAGAAGCCGAAGAAGCAACGGGAAAAAATTTCAATCTTGAAGAAGAATGAAAAAGAAATAGACCTAGATCGATGAAAGTTGAAAGTTATGAGCTCCTGTTTCTAAAAAATGATGCCCTAGAAAAACAGATTATGGAAAAGTGTTTTGTGCAACCTGAACTCAAATCTATGAAGAACTCTAAAAATGCCCTTAGTTTGATCCTCCAAATCCTATTGAGAAGAAAATTTTGTGTTTGCCTCTTGAAGCTAACCTGCAAAATAAAGAAGAATGGATGCCCAAAGCTTCTCTAAATAAAGTTTGGAAGCAAACAAGCACTTAACTCACGAAAACCCTAAATTTAGGAGTCATCACGTGAAAATATCTATCTTCTTTTACTTAAACTCGAAGAATCCCTAAAAAATAGGGCAACCAAAGCATCTAAGCATGAAGACATCTTAAAAAATTTCTAACTCAAGTTGACTTGGGTGCTATTGATGTGATTTTTATGACCGCACCAATCAGCAGAACAAAGTAATCTGAAGGCTACTCCATTCTCTCTTGATCAAAGAATTTTGTGCGCTAAGATTGCGAGAAAGATCGCATGTTCAACTCCAAGGTTCTGAAATGCTTTGGAATACCCTCAGTAGGTTCGTTGTGATATGTTGTTTTTACGAGGGGACTTACACAATTGTTCATAAGGCTTGCAGTTGACAACAGATGGATGATTGGAAGGGAATTTATGCAATGCGGATGATTTAGCAATAAGGTACGTTTTCCTAAAACTAACCAAAAAAATATGGAATTGAATGGTTGCAGGGATTAGAAAATATATGTTCTATCTAAAGACAGGACGCAGGATCAATTTCGGCAAAATTCAACCAAACTCTGCTCCACCTCACATCGGACAGCTTACACAAAGTTGGTGCAATCTTAAAGGGGATAGCAAAATATTTTCAAGTTACAAATCAACATCAAGACACCGTCAAGACGACGCATACCAAGGCGTGAATTATAACTGAAGTTAGGCTTATAAAATGCTCCAGTTGACCACACAAGGCAAACTTGACGTCAGCAAGCTGCTAGTGGTATGGACTAAAACGAAGTTGCCTCGATTAACACCACAAATCCATAGCTAACATCTACTAGCATGAAATAAAAACTACGCTACTTAAAGCTACTTTATGCTACTTGAAGTAGAAGGGATGAAGAAACCTCGCTAGCTATCCATTACAAAGACGAATTTCACCATCAATGAAAGATCTTTTATTATGAAAGTTTTTCACAACAATCTCTACAAATTTTTCAAAGGGAAAACTTTCCTTCTTCTTCAAACTATGCTATGCTAAGCTACACAACTATACTATCAATCTCTCTACTCTAGTCTCTAGTCTGATGTCTAATCTAATTCTAATCTCTTACAAATGAGGGGGGATGCCCCTTTTATAGATAGCCCAGTCCAATGGACGGCTCGGATTACAATCAAATAAATGGCTAAGATTAAGCCACCTCAACCCTAACCCTAAAAACTGCCAGAATGGGGAGTGGTACAATAAATGAATCAAAGATTCCCACTCACTCCCAAAATAGTAAAGGCAATCAATGCCAACAATCAGTCCTCCAAAAGGTCATCATCCAAAAGTGCGTTTCCATTCTCTTTCTCCTTGGCTACAAAATCAATGAACCTGGCAAGCACAGCCTCAACCTCCTAAACTGAGATAGGCGGGATATGATCAAGCTAAAACTCTAACATATGTTACCGCCTGTCTGTGTCGTGTGCAAGACTTTCTCCAAGCAACTAGAGCATCCTAGGTACTCTGAATCAAGCTGGAGAAAGTTGAAATATTTTCAAAGTCATCCTGCACAAAAGTATTCACCTCCGAAAAGAAAGGTGGCAGTCTACTCCTCAATCCATCAATAGTCACCTTATCAGAATTCAGCCGTCTAGCAAAGATTTCCTCCAAGGTGTTCAGGACTCCATCAATGATGTTCGTCATAGCCTTCCTGACTCTAGCTGAATCCGCCTATGCAGCATCGAAGAATCCACGTCCTGTGACTACTGAAGAGTACCAGCCGGTAAAATCGTACCTATCACCCTCCTGAATAACTCCTCCATCAATCAGCATCTGCAAAGGAGTATGCATCAAGGCCTCCAAACGCTGAATAACTTTGCTCTGATAAACATGAGCATCACCCCAGGCCTGATCAACTGCCTCCATCCGTGTCACAATGTCGGAAGCTTGTTGATAAGCATGAGCAAGATCTTCCATGAACCTTTCTGTCTCGGCACGAACACCTGCAACCCATTTATCTGCCTCCTGTGTCATCTTCCTCAAATCCTCCAAGCCACTAACTGATTCTCTGGACAACTCGACCGGAATCTCTATTGTTGGATTCTCTTGCCCACAAGGATGAGATAAATGTTGCACGTATCCAATCAAAGTCTTATGCTCCTTCTTCAATTTCTTATACTTGCCTTCAGTCCTGAGCAATCTTTCCTTAAGTGCCTGATAGGAGTTATCACACTCCTCAATAATATGTGCTCCTGTGGGGCGACCTAACTCCAAAGTGGTGATCATGTAATTCTCCGGTACTACTTCATCTCAATCACAATCAACCCTAGGCATAGCAACATGAAGGGTGCGAGAGCCATCCTCATCTGTTGAGATCTTTGAAAATTTTCTAGCTCTCTTCTTAGTTGGAGGTGCATTGATCCTACTCAAAAATTCCTCCATCTCTGCCGCCGGATCAGCCTCTTCACTGGGGCTCCTTCTTATTCTATCTCTGAGCCAATCAGGTACCACCTGCTGTATATCAAACGGCTGCTCCTCTCTTGCTACCTTCTCATGGACTTGTTCTTCTTCAGTTTCATTCTGGCGAGGCTCATTGGCCTCTAATGGCTGAGTATCTCCTGAAGCTGCATCATCCTCTAGAGCCGCCTCAAGCTCATGCTGGAAGTGTGTGTCAGTAGCAGTTTCCTCATCTTCCTCCTGCTGATTATCTCTAGTAGGCGCATAAACACTTTGGCCAACTGATTCTCTCTGTGCTGGCTGATTTTCCTCATCTAATTCCTGCCCCTGATTCAATGCATTTCTCTGATCAGCAAATAATGAAACCTATTGTATACTTGGAGAACGTGTCTCCAATGGCGTGGGTGACTCAATCACAACTTTCGAAGGCTCCAGCTGAACTGGCTCCTTCCTTCGACATTCTGGACCTCGAGTAATCTGTTTCTTCCTACTGGTAGTCAGTGTCCTATGATCTCCCATCAAATTGTAAGTCAAAGGAATTCACCTACTCTTCAATCTGCTCACATGCCTTTCGACTCATGCTCTGGTGAAAGTCATGACTGGAATACAAAGCGTGCCCAAATCAGCAATCTCCGGCTCCGACCAATCTGGGAGTGGAAGTGGCGTGTCTCTCACTGCCTCATAATCTGGATGGAGAACGTTCATATCCCCGTCCACCTGGTCTGGCACTGGAATAATTTCACACTCCCTAATCATGCTTAGTGGTAGCCTCGAGAACATTCTTTTTCTAACCTCAGCCTCATTTGATGTATTGGCCCAGTAATCCTCAATATTTGCCTTATGAATAAACTCCTCTGACAGTATCCATCTAATGTTCCTGTGAGGATCGTAATACAACCTGCTGGTGTGATAGGAAAGATGGAAGAATTGAAACTCATTCTCAACTTCCCTAGCTGCCTGAAGTGAAGGACACACTTCATCTGAATTCCCCATGATGATTGGGAAGTCAATTCCTCGCTTCTTCTTTCTCTTTTGAACCTTATCAAAGGCAACAAGTTGCCTAGATATCTCTAACATCAAAATTATATTCGTTGGGTACTTAGGCAATCTATATGGGTATGAAGAAAAACCTTGCAACCTGATGTAAGAGAATTTCGGAAACTGAATAAACCAGCACCCATACCTTTCAATTAATTCCTGAGCTTCCCTCGAGATCCTGTGATGAGTCCTCTGCTGAAGTAATCTCGTTATATGCATGGTGAAGGCATCATTGACTCGCTTGTAATTGGACGTGCTTGTTAGATGCAGCTGTGGACAAGCCTCATGAATTCTAAACTGATGAGAGCCACAACCAATTGGCTCCTTGTATGAAATTCCCGTGTATTTCGTCACACGAGCCAACATGTAAACAAGGTATGAGCCCATGTAAAATGTTTTCGTCCTCCTCAAGCTCCGGAGCTGCTCATGTAAATTGTCACTGATCATCACCGCCAAGTTGATATGCTCTTTCCCTTCCAGCACGAGGTTGATGTAGTCGAACATCCAAGGCTCAAAGATAAACGCTTGAGGGCAGCCTCCAACTCTGCTAAGCATCATGATCAGGTCGCAGTACTCCTGCTTCAAATCATTTGATATAATCTGCTTCGGCAACTTTGTACGAGAGGGCTTGGGCTTGTTCATCCAACGAGAGTTGATCATCTCTGCACATCTCTCGAACGTTGAAGCATACATTCACTCAGTACGTTCTCTTGTCTTGTAAATCATCTTCTCATGCGATGGGATTCTGAATGCTTCGCCGATAGCTACAGGCGTGAGGTTGGCGAACAATCTACCGTCAGGTGAAACAATGGACCTATGATCAGAATCATAGTAGTTAGCACACTCCATCATCAGCTCTGGACACTGAATAGCTGGCGGGAAACTAGTAGCGGCAAATAATCCACTTCGAACAATATTGTGCGAAGTGATTGAAGGATGGTGACTGCCAACTCCCATCATTCGACTTTTAAAGGCCTCCATGTTGAAAGAACCCAAATTCGTATCAACCAGCTTGCCCAATTTCGAAGTGAATTTTGACTCCGGCAGGAAAGGCTTGCTCAGCTTCTTGATAACAGCCTGCCTGGATGCAGCATTATTGTCTCTGCCAGTTGCTCTTACTTCAGCCATCCTGCAAAATAACAAACAGCCATCAGCAATTAACTTAGAAAAATAAAATAACATGCAGGGGCTGCCAGTCGACTTCTAAAATTGAGAAGCTGCAATTATACTTCATTTGCAAACCTCAACTTCTCCTCTAACAATTTCGAACTTTCAACACTTAGAAAGTTTTTAGCAAGCTTCAACAACTTCGAACTGAGAAAGACTTAGCAAATTTCTAAGTTGGCTGCAGCAACTTCACACTTTGAGAAAATCCGCCAACTTTACTTTCAGCAACTCCTCAGCACTTAGACTTTTTAAATTCGCACTTCTTCAAAGTTTCAACCTCAACAATCCTTCTACTTCTTCAAGTCGAACTTCTTCACCAACTTAGCTACTCACTTGCACTGCAAACTCAACCTCAGAGCTAAAATCGAACTTGCCAGCTTGATGGAGAAAAATGAATAAAGTCTCAGCTCATATAGCCAAGTCGAATTCTAGAAGGAAGCCAAGTTTAGCTAATTCATTAAATCTCCACTACTTCACAGCAGGAATTCGAATTTCCCTCTTTTGGCAATTGCAACACTTGTCACTTGGCGTCTGGAATCTTGACCTTCTAGAATTTTGAAGGATTCATCTTGACTAGCGTACTTAGCATTTTAATTCATTTTGAAAATATTCACTTCAAATTCACTCTTCAAGAAATTTACTTCACCAGCTGAAGCTCTGATACTCAATTTTATTCATCCTTGACTCTGGAAGATTCATCTCACGAAGAATTCGATCAAAATCATCTAGGCAATCCATTTCAAATTCATCGTCTCAGGCATTTTATTCTCGAAAACACATTTTACTCCTTTTGCCTTAGAAAATTTTTAAATTTTCCTTAGGAAAATTTCATAATTTAAGTGCCGATCAAAATTTCCATCTTGAAAGCCTTGGCGAAGTGCAGAAGACTTTAAAATCCATTCCTTGTCGAAGATCTTCAATACCCAGAAGAAAATTCCCTTCAGAACGTGTTGAATTCATGGGTCTACAAACGAAGGGGTACATTTAATATTTTGAATTTTTAAACCTTATAAAAAACATTTTTCAACCAAATTTATTTCCATTCTACATCTCTGGGCGTATTTTCTTGCTTTGACTTGAAATTTTTTTATCATCCCCGTGAAGCTGGCATCTTTTGACCTCCTCTCGCCAAATTTTTTATTCATGCCTCGGTGAATTTCTCCTCCTTCTAAGCCTGGGCGTATTTTTCTTAGAGGTGAAATTAATTTCAACACTTAGAAAAAAATAAAACATTTTATCAATATCATCAATATTAGGCATCAAGGAGGAAATTGCCTTAGAAAATTTCCATTCATCTTTAGAACGTGTTTTGCCTGTGGCGAGGAATTAACATCAACACTTAGCACATTACCTTCAATACCTTGGGCGCATTTAACACATCATGGAGGATATTTTCACCTTGCCTTAGAAAATTTTCTCTATTTAACTTCTTTTATTCTATCTTGGACTTGGCGCATTCAAAGGGTGGTGAAGAAAGTCAATACTTTGTCTTTTTCCTAGCATGTGTGTGGGCGCATTTGGCCTATAGAGGTGGATTAACTTTGAACGCCTTAGAACATTTCCCCACCTTATGTCTAACATGGGCGCACTTTACACACTCAAGAGAGTTTTCACCACGCCTTGGCAATTTTCACCCACCAATTTCACCTTGTTCAACATCAACGCCTTGGTAACTCCCCTTATTTTCACCTCAACTTGGGCGCATCTAGTACATAGAGAAGGATGGGCGCATATCACATGTGGAGGAGGATCAACACTTTCCAACGCCTTTGACTCTTTTGACTCCTCTAGGCTTGGGCGCATTTTGGACATGTAGAAGGATGGGCACATATGGAGGAGGGAGGTGGACGAACTTCCAGACTTAGGCAATTTTCCACTTCCACTAGTTCTTCCTTGGGCGCATTTCACATAGGCAGGAGGATGAACTTTAACAATTAGAATTTTCTTAGCCACCACCTTGCATGGGTGCATTTAGAGGGGTGAGGCGGATTTACCTTTAGACTTAGAATTTTTATCAACTGCCAACTTGAAGTGGGTGCATTTAACATGTCTAGCAGGATGAGATTCATGCCTTAGAAAAAAAAATTTACTTTCCAGCTAAGGATGAGGGCGCATTTTGAGGGTGGTGAAGGATGAACTTCAAACTTAGAATTTTCTTCACACCTGCATCTGCCAGCTTATCCATGCCCTGCTATATATAGTAAGTCCTTTGATCTTCATATCTCTAAAGCTCGGATCGATTCGAAATTTTAACCATAGGATCCTCATGACCTACTTAACCTATTCACACTGCCATCCTGAGCTGACCTGCTATTTATAGCACATTTCTGAAGGTGGTTTACTATTTATAGCAAGTTTCTGGAACGCCTTACTATAAATAGTAAGTGCTCCGTTTGCCTTCAAATTTTACCGGTGGATAGCTTGAAAGATGCTGATCGCCGTGGGATACACCGGTTTTCGAAAATTCTGACACTTTACCCCTCATTTTGGGTCCCGAAGCTGGAAACCCTAATTTGACTTGCATGTATATCAAATGTCCTCCATTTGACCTCGTTTTTGTTGCACTTTGCCCTATTTGTGGTTCTGATGCGCTAGACAGCTGCTGGAATGGACCTGCTAAAAATAGTAAGTCTCTAAAAACTAATCATCTTGCCTTGCATGTCACATGTTACATCCCGATATTATAGCTACTATTGTATAGGGCCATTGAATGTAATGTTTGAATCTTGATGATGAATAAAACATGGTTGATCTCGTTATTAAATGAATGAGTCCTGTTTAAATGATGGTTTCATTTGATTGTTACTTCTAAATGATTTTGTCTTGATTAAATATTGCAAACAATTATGGAATAATATTATTCTAACTTGTGAGATGTTTTTACCTTGTTATGAGCATATGACTGCCGGTGTCATGTCATGATGTGCAGGTACGAAGACTGATCCTCTGGACAGAGGAGAGACATCATTCGGGGAGGAACTTGGTCGGGTAAACAGTAACGAATACCAAACTGAACATACACACACAAACCTTAGAACTGTGTAAGCTAAGTCATTGTTCTGGTTAAAGGTAAGTCATCCGTAGGTTTGACTAGTATCATTAGGAGTCGTGTCTTCTTCTGAATATGTAAACAAGTGATGCTTGCCAGTATAACCTTATAAATGATAAGTTCTGGTTAGAGGTGGATATGTGTATTTGTACATACGAATACGATATGTACAAGTACCCATAAGTACATTCATGTCGATACAAACGTATTAAGCAGATGGATATGCCATACGTATGTGTCGATATAAATGTATTTATGGATACTTATACATGTAGTATATATACAGATATATATACAAGTATACATACCCACGGCTAACGAGATAAATGAATTATATATTGTAATGATATCTTGCCTCTGAAATTATACGAATACATATATATTAATTTACATGTTTAACGTATAATGTAAATGAATATATGTGTATTAGTATAAAGATAAGTATTTCAATATATTTAGTATTATATTAAAATATTAATATAATATAGTTTAAAATGTATATAATATTATTTAAATTGATATTTTAAATAATTATACATAAACTATATTATATAAGTATTTTAATAGAGTATACCAAATATATTAACAAAATCAAATGAAAAGAAAGTTAAACATTTGAAACACTTTTATAAAAGGCGAATGTAAATCATAAAGAAAATGGAAATTCGCGAATTTCTCTAAATCGCGGATTTCTCTAATGAATCCGTTGAAATTCAATTCTGAGCTTTAGCAAATGCAACATATTTATTTTGAAAACGTCATTTAAATATTGAAGATTTACAAAGTCGAAATAAAGAAGAAAAAACGCGAAAATGAAATAAGGAAAATGAAAAACGCGCAGGTAACCCGCGCGACTAGGGCCAGACGTCTGAAAATGGCCGATTCATCTCTTGCTTGGTGAATAAAATGAAATCTGTACGCCATTTGAGCAAGGAAGAAGTCAGAAATGAAACTTGGCATTTAACCTAACTGTAAAAACGCGCCAGTTGAGAGTTGTCACGTTTTTAACAGTCTGAAACAAATTCGAAATGAAATAAACTTCTTGCTGTCAATTTCTCCATATGCGTTTTGAATTATTCTCCTCTTGCTGTCAATAAACTGGTCGAATCATCTTCAATCTGATGACTAAGGGTTTAAAGAATCCGCCATCTATCATTTTGACCATTTCTGGGCACTTTGCTGTCAATGAACATGCCTTCTTAAGTGGAAAACTGTTTCAATTCGGCCCTATATAATGACGCCCTTCCATTCATTGTGAACTCACCTTTTGAGAGCAATCTGAGTTTAGTGTTTTCATTTCATATCCATTCCATTGTATTGCCTGAGTTTTCCCATATTGCTGAGTTTGATAAGCACAGTAAATTATTTCCAGCATTTACCAGTCACAGTGAATTAAGTCATTTGAGTTTAAAGTGAGGTATTTGTATAGCTGAGTAGGAATTGAGTGGTGGAAGCACGTCTGTGAGAAGAAGTTATAGGAGTTCACTATAGAGTGAAATTCTTTCATAAAAGAAGCCATATTTAGCTGAAACCTTGAAGCTTATTTGAAGGAGGATCTAGAAAAGCAAATTTGGAAGGAGAAGCTCTAGAATCAGGCATGAATCTTCCTAGTTTATAATTTTTATTGAAGTATTGTTTCCATTTTGATTTTGTGATGGCTGATTTCAATTAGTTCTAATAGAGAAGAACTGTTTTGATGAATAATTAAAACAAATCATTTAAGAAGAAAATGTGAAAAGGATTCAATGATTAGGGGAATTGTGAAAAAGGGAATATAGGAGTAAAAAGCTTAAGGGATTAGAATGTTTCTCTTGCTTTAGAACGAAATAATGAAAAAGATAAAAGAGAAGGATTTGTTTGCATTTTAAAATGGTTTTTGCATGTTGTGTATGATCTCTATATGTGGGAATACGTAAACATACTTATTAGCTACTAGGATCGAGATGATGGCAGAATCAAGTGAAGTCTTTTAGCTTAAGTTATAGGGATAACTGAGACAAGTTAAGTACTCCTAGGATAAAGAGTTCCTAGTTAGGAGGAATTGATACAAGACGCTTGAATACTGTTTTCATTTCTAGTAGGTTCGTATGATTGTAGGATGTCTGGGATGACGAATTCATCCATTGAAGGACAAAACCTATGCGTAGAGTAAGGAAGCCTTAAGTCAAATCGGCCCTGAGTAGTGTTTATGATAGATGACCTTCATTCGAAGTACTGAATGAGAATACTTTGGCCAAAGTAGTGAAAGGTACGACATCCACCTAGATGTGAGATAGTTGAGACTACACTGTCAGTTCATTGTGATCCGAGTACTAGATCGAGATTGTGAAATAGCAAGGTTCTAGTTGAGTAGGACACAGCACTATGCTCAGTTGGTAATCGTTAAAGGATACCCTACCAATCTCTTCTTCGAAGGGAGGGCCGTTCATTGCAAAATGATCGTGCGGGGGACCGCATTATAAGTCCGTGGTTGGTGGAAAAGCGCCCGAGTGATGTTTCTCCTCCACGGCGGCCGATGTACCAAGATTTGAAAGGACGGATTCCTGGACCTTCTTACTTCTATTTGTGCAAAAGCTTACGAGCTATGTATGTAACTGTATTCCTTTTTAACTCTGATTTATATTTGCAATGAAAATGAAATTCATGAGGAAACATATTGTAACTTGTACATGTTTATCAATAAAGAAAGGAAGAAATTTATTGTAATATCTTTGTTATATGTTACTTTTACATGTTTAAAGTGAAAATGGGAAAGTTTTTAATTTAGAATTAGATTAAGTAACATCACATCACTGCGTAGCTCTTGAAAAACCCATAAAGAATCATCAGACATGCAAAGAAAACCTTAACATGCAAACCCTAAAAATAGCCTCGGAAGACGGCCTCTAAAAAAGTCCTGATCCTAGTTTGCATGTTACACCGTTGCGAAGGTCTCAAAAAACCCACAAGGAATATGCAGACATGCAAAGGAAATCTCAACATGCAAACCCTAAAATAGCCCTTGAAGGCCGAACACTGGAAGTCATCGTCTCATTTTGCATGTTATATCATCGCGTAGGTTTCAGAAAACCCAGAAAGAATCTCCAAACATGCATTGAAGAACTTCACATATAAACCCTAAAATCTGCTCCGAAAGTTGAACTTGCTAAAAATAGACAGTTGTCCGTTTTGGCTCGAAACTTGCATACGAGTAACTTGACATGTTCTGGATGCAGTGTAACGATTGGAAATTCGAAAATGCTGAGAGAACGCCCTGAATTAAACACTTACTAAAAATAGTAAGTTGTTGGAATTCACTGAAATTTAGCTGGAAACCTGCTGGAAGCAAACTGACTGCAACGTGAAGCTCAGATCTCAATTTATTCACTGACACTCCATTTGACTTCAAATTGACCAGAGAACTCAAAACCCTAATTCTATGGACTTGGCCAAAATTTCACATTTAAGCTCACAGAGGGGCACATCCCCGGAAAGCAAACAGCAAAAAGAGACAGAAAGAGAGAGAGAGACAAAACCAAAGCCAAAAGACCAGAATGGAGCAAAAATTAGGGGGTACCCATTTTGAATGGGGCGATGTGTGAAAAGGTAACAACAGGTGCCTTCCTTGAGATAAGGCGTCTAACTTTAGCAGTGTTGAATATTTTTTGAAATTTTCAAATTTTGCTTGTTGAAACGCCTCTTTGGTGACTAATACCTCCTGTTTGAGCACTGTTTTCCGCCAGTCTGTGAGCAATTGAGATTGAAAGTGAATTGATCTGGCAAGCCTGAGCAAATTTGAGGAGATTGATACCTCACACCAGCCTTCAATCCTGCATTTGAGTGCTTTTCATCTTGGGCACCCCTAGCTGACTAGGGCGCTTTGCATCACCAAAGTTAGAGAATTTTCAAGATTTTCATCTTTTCTTTGATAAAATGCCTCTATTTGATCCTCGATTCCGGACGTCTGATAGATCGTGTGAAGGATTTTCTGGTCAGGCCGAGATATTCGTTGGAAAGCCTAAAGAATTCTGGAAAGAATGATCAATTTTGCAAACCCTAACAACTGTTTCTAAGGGCTCAAAATGTTGGGCGCCCCTGGCTAGCAGGGGCGCTTATGTGTGCAAAAGATAGAAAATTTTGCTAATTTTCACTTCGTCCTCTTGACGAAACACCTCAGTTTGATCTGCAATTCTGGTCATTTGACTACTCCGATGAACCTGCTGACGTATTCATTGCGAAGCCTAATCAAATCTGAGGACCTCTTGGAAGTCGTGAAACCTAAAAAACTGCATTTGATGGCTCAAAATGTTGGGCACCACTGGCTAGCAAGGGCACTTTTCTGCTCTAGACTTAGCCATTTTGAGTTTCTTAATTTTTCCTTCGTTTTTCGTGTCAGTTTGATCAGCAACTACTAGCGTTTGACAGGTCCTTTGAGCTAGCCGACTGATTCGCTACAGAGTTGGACTGAATCCGGGATGAATCTCTTGACGTTGGTTAACCCTAAAAATGAATTTTGAATGCCTTAATTTCTAGGCACCCCTGGCTTGCAGGGGCACTTTTCTTTGCCAAAGTTAGCCATTTTTTGATGATTCTCGTGATTTGCAATTTGCCCCTTTGATGAGACATTTCTACTTGATCTGCAATTCTGAGCGTTTGATGGATCCATTGAACTGGCTGATAGATTCATTGGAAAGCCAAAAGAATTCTGAGAAGAGTAGTCAGTTTTTCAAACCCTAGCAAGTGTTTTTGATTACTCTAAATCCTGGGCGCCCCTTGCTTGCAGAGGCGCTTTTATTCTCCAAACTTAGCCATTTTTCAAAGATTTTCAACCTCCTCGCGCTTCGCATTTACCGTCTTGCCGACTGCATTGACTATGTTGAGCGCCTTTGTTGACAACGACTGTTGTTTCACATGCATGACAAACAGAAACTAAAAAATATTCTAAGGCATTGAAGCCTAGGCACCTTCCTTGAGATAAGTCCATCTTCAGTGTTAGAATAATTTTTGCAATTATCAACTTTTTGGATTCCCCTCCTCCGTTCACCATTTTTTGAGCATCTTTCACTATAGATTGTTTTGTGCAATGTTTGAGACTTAGATTCTGACACCTGGCAGCTAGCCATCCCCCATTGATGACCTCGGAGGTCCTAACTTTTCTTCTAAAAAAGTGAAATAGACCCACAAGAGAAAAACTGAATTTTTGATGATTCTGACTAGACGAGTGTGATCATGACATAAAATCAACCAATCAAAATCAATTTGAGCCCTTTCTACAAAGATTCTATTTTTAGGGTTTTTTCTAAAAATAGGACCTGACATGCAAAATTTTGAAATTTTCCAAAATTGTGGGAGCATCCTTTTGACAATAAATCCAAAAAAACCCTATGGTCCGTTTATTTTTCAAAAATTTCTAAGAATAGAAAATTACTATTTTAGAAATTTTGACCTTTTTTGACTTTTGACGACAATTTCACAAGAATTTGACCATTTTTACCAAAATGCCTTAATGAAGCAAAAATTTTAATTTTGGGTACAACAAGATTCCTGGATAAAACAAATGGAAATGTATTTCAGTGTTCACAATGTAAGTGTGGCACAAAGGATTTTCTATTACATGCCTCAACATGAGTAGACATCCTCTTGTTTGGCAAGAGAATTACCTTTCTTCCTATGAAAAGAAAATAAAACCAGCAATACATAGTTGGGAAGTTTTCAAATATTTGCTAAGAATTGTTTTTTAATCCAATTGGACATAAGACCAATCAAAACATAAAGTGGCTATACTTCAGTCAAGGTTGTGAGCAAAGTGTGCAAGATTGCAGAACCGAATTCCATAGATGAGCCATGTTACTTGGCATGAACTTGAAAGTGGAGGATATCCTTATTAAATATTTAGGTTGGCTGCATTTGAATCTTGTAAAAAGAGTCACCACCACCAAGTCAAAGGACCTAGATAAAGCATGTGACTTGACATATTGCACAGAGGATGAAAAGAAAAGGGTTAAGGGAGAATCCTCTAAGTAGAGTCAACAAAATAGTGACTAGTCAAACAAGGAAAATAGGGAAAAACCCTCCAAGAAAGGAGAATGAAAAGGGAAGAGAACAATGTGGCTGTAGATCAATGTGAAGAGCCCAAAAATAATTGTTCTCATTGCAATGTTAATGGTCATTTTGACAACAAATGTTGGAAGTTGGTCCTTGAGTTGCACGTGAAAAACAAGCCCAATAATGACTCCAAAAAGTCCATGGCTACCATCCAAGAAGAGGTTGAGGCTGAGGAAAGATCAGATGTAGATGAGAAATTGGGATGCATAGCCACAAGGACCATCATATCAGACAAGGAACTAGAAGCAACAAACCAATTTTTTACTCTCAAACTCAAGATGAAGAAAACAAGGGTAAGTGCACTTGTAGATCTTAGTCCCCAATGTAATTAATTTCAGGTAATGTAGTTAAGAAGCTTTGTTTGAAGAAATATGACCATCTTCAACCTTGTCCATTAGGTTGCGCAGAGAAGGGTGTTGAGATTCAAGTAAAGAAAAGACATAAGTCTCAGTTTGCTAGAAATGCTCAATGTGTAGAAGTAGAAGTTGACGCAATTCACTTGATGCATTTGATATTGTGCTTGGAAGTCCATATTCGTATATTAGGAATGCTATATTTATGAGGAGGCTAATAAGTAATGGTGGAAGATGGAATAAAGCACATCAAGAGACACTAAAACAAACAAAACGTTGCCATGGTAAGTTCCATTCAAGCCCACAAGTTAATGCAATAGACCAAACAATTTTGTTTGTTGTTATTGAAGGATAAACAAGAGGATGGAATTGGGGTTTCTTCCATCTCCAATACAAACAAGATAGCAAAGGGTTTGGAGTTGTTGGCATCATTTTAGGATCTTTTTCATGAGTTTAAGGGGTTGCCCTTTAAAAGAGAGGTGAAGCATGAGGTTCACTTGATTACTGCATCCCCTCTACCCAGTATTGGATTGTATAACTATAGACAATCATTAACAGAGAGCAATGAAATGAACAGAACAGCCTCACCAGCCACTGGAACAAGGTGTAATTTGCCCAAGTACTTTTTCATTTGCAGACCTAGAATGCAAGTAGAAGTAGCAAGATTCATTAGAGGATGCAAGTTGTGTTGAAATTGCAAATCTAATGCTAAAAAAGGAAGGATTGTACAGTCCTCTTCCAATACCTAAGAAAACATGGGAAAGCATTTCTATCGATTTTGTAAGTGGTTTGCCATTGAGCAAGAATGGGAATGATTATCTTCTACTGTCGTTGATAGATTTAGCAAGATGAGGATTATATCCCCATGAAATATATTACCAGAAAAGAGATGGCTGATTTGTTCTTTGCTAATGTTTGGGTGCACTATGGGTTGCCTCAATCAATTGTTAGGCAGGTTTTGGTCCACTTTATGGGAAGAGATGGATACTAAGCTCCAAAAGAGTACTGTTTTTCATCTCCAAATGGATGGACAAATGAAGGTTGTGAAGAGGACACTGGTGCATCTCAAAAGGGGTTACAACAGCAGGTTGTCAAAGGCATGGGATGAATCTTTGCTATATATACAGCACTCATATAATAAACTAATCCATTCCTCTATTAATCAGACACCTCTTGAAGTATGTTTGAGTTAATTGCCTACCAGTCCACTTGATGTTGTATTAGAATAGCAAGATCAGCTAAAAGGATTGAATATAGAGTTGGCTAGAGCAAAGAAATTCATTGAGAGGATGTAATGTCCCACCCCAATCAGAACAAAACTTATGCGATTTTGCTCAGTTTGACATATGGAACATTTTGTCAAACATATAGTATTTTCAATGACTTGAAGTTTGCAAATCAAATAAAAATAGCCCAACAAATAGATAACAACATGCATTGCATTATTTCAATCTAGGAGTCCATTCAATACAGTCAAATGAGATATAGAACCTTTAATATTTATTTTTTCTGAGCAATAACAATAGCCACAATATTCATACTCAGAAACACAAGTTACAATGCTCAGTGTTTAAATACCCATTTGGATAAGCTCCTGAAATGTATGGCGGCTCCTGATGAATTGCCACGCCCAGCAAACCAGTCTATGCTGTGAGTGAAGGTTGGTGATAAATGAAACAGCAGTTCCACAACTGGAAATGCTCCTGGCAGGTTCCTACACGCCCAGCAGATGTATTAACTATCTCAATCTGTCATTGACTTTGCTGCAGCAAACATTACCCCTTCGGAGGTGACCCTCATGCTGTGTGACCCTTATGAAGTGTAGCAGCTGCAAAGAATAGGCATGAGACTTCAAGGAAACGGCTCCTTGGATCAGCGACTGCAATGTGCACAAGTCTGAAATGAAATAAACTCCACGTGACTCCTTCAACCAGCTCCTAACCTTGTACAGTAATGATTATGGCCTGCGGTAGATCTGTTGAGTATGAATGCCTAGGGTCTCACGTGACACCACAAGGACTGGGTGGCCACTGCAATATAATCTCAAACCCCCTGCATTGGATTTTAGGATTTGCAACTAACTTTGAAACCTCCTGCTAGAGTGGTGAGGCTTGAACCTTGCCTTTCCAGCGAAGAACCTTGGGGCAGCAATAACTTCAAGAACTCTATATTCAAGCTTGGACATCCCTCTCTCTCTTGGCAAACCCATACAAGAGATCAACTTTGATAATTCTTCACAAAACCTTTGTAAATACCTTACTAAGGAAATAATAATCAGTTTATTTTCAAGTCCTAATAAAACCTTCAAACCCTGAATTTTGAAGTTTTCCTGCAAACGCTAACGCGCAATGCATAACCCCTAAATGGAGCTATCAACAAGCAACCTTGGGAGATCTTTCACTCCTATAGCTACTGTTCCTCATGAGGGTTTTCATCCTCAAGAAGCCAAGACTTTTCAATCCAACCAATAAACCTTCTCCAATTTTCTCCAAAACATGAATGTGCAAAGGAGCTCACAAAATGGCTTTTATATCTCCCTCCAATTTCCCACGCCCAAGTTGGCATTTTAAATTTATTTTATTTAATTATTTTCCCGCCTTATAACTCCATAAGTTGGCACCAATTTTATGATGTAAAATAATCTTTTAAAAACCCCTTGTATCACCTTTATCATAAAGTCATTAAAATATATAAAGAACGCATAAAGTTAAATATATTAATTTAACTTTATTATTAACGCTATTTAAACTTAATACACAGGACCATGATAAATGCCAAGATAAATCCATGGTGAGAATCCGCCAACATTCCTGATATAGAAAGACTATCAACTGACCAGGTCGTTGACCACCCTGTGACTTATTAAAAATAGTAAGTATGGACAAAGTGTCCAAATCATGCTCCAGAAGGTACACAATAATGACCCTAGAAACACTGAGCTGGGAAACACCAATTGAGCACAAATGATTGGTTGACAAGTTACAAACATCCTCAAAGGGGCCCCCTAACCATCCTATTAGTCCACGTGGACCAAGTGATAGACTAACCTCAGCAACTAATGATTGCCTAGGAAAAAGGGACATTACAGAGGATTTTCCAAATCCAACTCAAGGTGGGAGAGCAATTAAAGAGGACTCATTTGAACTATTAAACAAGGCATAGTCGGCATCATGTGGAGCATAACCTCAAAGTGAGAGATAAGATGTGATTACCCCTAGGAAAAGAGTAGTTACAAGGATAAGCCAAGAAGACCAAACCTCTAAGATATGGGCCATTTACCATCTTGGAGGCAGTTAGAGAGAATGCATTCAGATTGGACCTACCTCTTTTAATTAGATTCCATTTCAGTGATCAATTGCAAATACCTACAGTTCTATGAGCCATCATGTTGGATGAAGAAGAAGATCTAGTGCTACCTTCATTGGAATACTTGATCAATGACAAACAAGTAATTCCTTCTAAGGACGTGATGCTACAATAGAAACAGAGAGAGGCTAGAAGGGATGTCCAAGAGACCTAGTAAGTGGGGCACATAGGATGAACAATTGAGCCCATTGGTACTCCAAGGCGAAGGTGGGGGAATTGCTTCCTCAGTGTCTCATTGAGCTTTTGTGGGATCAAAAGCCATTGTATGAAAGGGGTATTATGATCCATAAAGGATTCAAAAGATGCAAAGAATAAGAATTGGAATTTTTTCCTAAGTTTTTGATAAGTACTTGTTTTCTGACAATTGAAACTGCTAGTTGTCATCACAAGCAAGTTTTGAAATGGACATCCATAGTCTTGCAATCACTAGGGAAATTTTGACCGTAGAAAGAAACTATTTCACCACACTGCATACAACAAGAAAATAAACAAAAAGTAGTGACTTTTGACCCTCCAAACTTCAAGAGGAAGCTTCTAGTGCAAGGATGACTTCCAAACAAGTTCACATAGGCATACAAAAATCAATGGCAAAGTTCTAGGAGGTTAGAAACATGTTTGTATGCACCCAACAAGAGGTAAAAGGCTTAGTTCTAGTTCATAGGAGACTTGACAAAGAGAAAGAACAACTTTGAAGTTGTAATTCTCTTGTACTTGTTTAACAATTAGTAACAGAATTAAAGTAGTTGTGCTATTAGCATCTACCAACTAGTTTTTCCTCCACTAATGGAGGTTTTCTAAGGCAAAATTGAGTGTTCAAAGTTTTGTATGTGATTTTCTCTAATTATTTGTAATTGTGTACACAATCTAACTAACTTCCAAGAGTGATTTCAATTTTAAGTAGAACAGCAATCAAATTTGTTGATTTGCACTTTGTAGACAAAGTGTTTGACGAAATTATGGATCACTTTGGTATCCAAGCCAGTTAGTAACCATGGGGATAAGAGTGGAAATTAAATTGTATGACAGTCACCAAGTCATCACAAGATGAGAACTTAGTCCTAGGCAATCCAATAATTGTAACACAAAGGTAGAACAAAGACATAAGAATAAATGCACAAATATCCACCTTGGAGACCCACATGGAGCAAGTAATGAAACACTAGCAATAATCAACCCAACAATAGAAGCACCTCACCTCACAATGTCAAAATTTTAATTCACACCTTTCAATTTGAAGTAATAATGGAATGCATGAGCAGTAGCACACCTCTTCAAATTTGAATGAGAAGTTCCTTATAAACAAAAACTAACCTATAAACCCTAATCTAATCAATGTGTACCTCCTACTTACAATTTGTACTACTGTGGTTTTTGGGGTCATTTACACATAACAAACAAAACTAAAGTTGTGTGTCTCAATGCCTACAATATAAACAAACTTACAATCAAATATATCGTTTTGTTCTTAAGCTAAGACACAAGGTGATTCAATACTTCTACTCAAGGTGAGAGATTTTTATACTTTTTGACTAAAAATAAACCCTACATAGATATCAAATGCCCAATCTTTCTATTAAAAGCAAAGACTAAAAAGATGTAAGGTTGAATAGTTTTAAACACAAGACACAAACACTTTGGTAAATTGAATCAAGTTACTACATACAAAGCTACTATCTCCAAATTTGAGTAAACCTGCAATATAAAGTTTGCAAACTCACTAAAAGTAGTCTAATTTACCTCATACACAAAACAGTATAAGTGTCACATTATAGTTGCATTCAAAACTATAGTAAAAAACTTAATACCTACTGCAATACAAAGCTTTCAGTAAATATTAAGCAATATTCAACTGATAAAAGCACAATAACACAAAACATCTCAACAACAATTTAGAAGCATGACAAGCATTACTAAATTTCATTAAATGATAATAGATTCCAATCTAAGTGCCATGAGAACTTATTTATATGTGTTTACAAAACCATTGTATGAAAAAATAAATAGAAATTTAACTACAACTTCTACACTAACAATAGATTGCTTACATGTACGCAATTTTGTCTACAAATACTAGACCCTAACATAGGAAATATTCAAATAGATCCCTAATAAGGATAACTATAAATAACAATAACCTTCTAGAAGGTCATCTAAAAATAGTTGGTCTATAATGTCACGTCTCATACTTTGATGTTATTTTGACCATGACTTACTTTGATGCTATTTTGACCATGACTTATTTTGATAATGTTTGACCATGACTTTATGGGATTTAATATACGAATTATGATACGTGTTAGAGCAATATAATATACTACAATGCTTTGATGTATGGGAATGTAGAAAAATAATTGTTTTCTTTCAGAATTATGAGTGCATTTTATATAAAATAGGAATGTTGATTTAATTATTGTTTAAATTTATATTTCTACATTGGTTACTAATACACTTTTGTTTTTGCACGCCTGAGTGCATTTGAGTTGCCAGGTGATCGAAGGCCAAGGTGATCGAAGGCCAAGAGTGTGATTGAGGAAAGAAGGTTAGCTTCCCGACAGGGTAAAAGAGGAGAAGTTCTCGATTACGCACACACCACTTAAAATCATGTAGCTGCATTAGGTCATGTTTGTTTTCAATATGATTGTTTGAAATTGATTAGCAGAGCAAAATTAAAATATAGTTTAATTAACCTTAAAAATTATGAAAAGAATATGGTTTATTCTATTTTAATTTATCCCATTTATTTTTGTGCATTAAAAAGGAAAGAAAATCTGATTTAAAAAGAAATATAATATATAGGAAATTAAAGAAATAAAACAAAACAAATAATAAAGTAAAAGTATTATGTTTGTATATAATGAAATAATAGGTTTGCATAAAAGGGGATATATTTCTGATTTGTATATGGTTATTTTTCCAAAATAATGAGGAATGAACAGCCCGAGAGAACATTGGGCTCTGGAAATTTTATCTTAAAACCAACAATGCTGTTGGCATGTGGCAATCCTTAGAATTTGCATGAGAATTTTATCTGTCATCTGGAAATAAATTGCATGATCCTCGAAAAGAGGAATAGAGCTTTAAGAGGGAAAAGAGAACTTCCATTCAGTCATATCCGAGAGCTCTAGAAAAGAGGCGACAAGAAGGTATTGCAGGGCATCTGCACTGGAGAAGAAAATTGCCAGGTTCTTTTCATACTTTGCCTTCATTTAATTTTAAAATGGCAGTAAGGAAATTGAAGGAATGAAATGCATCATTCCATGATATGAGTATAAACAACTGAGAAATCTTTCCAATTTCGTTTTTGAATCTGGGTAATAGCTTACTTCTCTTTGTTGCAATATAGAATACACATTCTTTTCTTCAGAATTAGGGTTTCATTCTGTTGCAAAATCTGCAATTTGTTAAACTGCTCTAAAGTATAATGGGAAATATATATGCATATAATGTCTGCATAAAAACTCTGTCATCTGAATAAATTCAAAATGCCTTTGAGATAAAATTCGAATGCAGATATACTGGGCGAAATGTTTTCTTTATTTTGAGTTTTGAAACTGTTAACCATAGGAATGAGGAAGGGATTTAATCCCTTGTCCTCCCCATGGGAAGGACGCGACACTGTGGGAGGCTCGCGCCTTCCACAGGCCGCGGCCTGTGGAGGAGGCGCGAGCCCCTCACAGCCCGCCCCCTCCCCATGGGAGGGGCAAGGGCTTTCCTGCGCCCTTATGATGCTCAACGCCAGTAAGAGAACCCTGAAAAATGTCTTATTCTGTGTGCACGGCCAGTGAACTTTGAACAGATTTAAAAACCAGAATTTCTTTCTTCAAAACTACACGCAGCTGTATATGAATTTTCACACACACACACACACACATATATATATATATATATATATATATATATGTAGACATATACACTTAGCTGTATATACATACATATATATATATATTTATATATATATATAGATATCCATGCATATACGTGCCAAAATGCAAGTTGAAACAGGAAAACCATTTCCAGAAAGTAGTATGAACTCTGTATCTCTGAAATGTTAAACCTGGAACAAGAACAGAAATGTCTCTGAGAAACCATGTAAACTGGAAATCATCTTGATTACTTTGACATATACTTACATACAAAAATACAATCCTGAGTAAAGGAATACAACATAAAATTTGAATGCAAGATTATCTTTCAAACCTCTGAATTTCTGAATAAATTGCACTGTTTCAGTATATTATTAATACTCTGAAACCTGTATTGAAATTGGGAATTACACTATCAGTCAGCCTGAACTTGGAAGGAATAGAAGTACATACTGAAATCAGAAAACACTGTTCCATTCAAACAAATTGATTAAATCTTTCTTTCTAATAGTGCACTGAAAAGTATTAAGACATACATGTTCTTCTTTAAAAACAGAGCCTTTATCCAAATCAGAAAAGGATTACTTACAAAAAGAGTAAACGAAATTTACTACTGAATTTACAATTTTTCTTTCAAAGGATGTTCTGAAATTCACATTTGAAATTCTTTTAGAATTAATTGAATGATTGAAACATGAACGAAAATGCAAAACTTTCTGCTTTGGTATTTATTCATACTTTACTGTGGTAACTTCCGGGACAGGGTGCCGAAGGTGGACCAACAGAGACGGTAGTATTACCTTTTCTAAACTACCATTTACTTGTATTATTTATGCTTGGCCAAGCACTTGTACCATTGAAATAGATGGGTTTGTTTTAAAAGCCTAGAAACATATATGTATTTGAGTCTCTGCCACCTCCTGTTGCAAGAAATGTGTTTATTTCTCATGTTAGAAATGCATATAGGCATCAGGCACGCATCGAGAGTTCCCTCCTGTTTTACTGTTTCGGGTTGCTAGGCTCCTTTATGCAGGGCCGGGGATTCCTTCGAGTTAGGAAGGAACCCGGGGAAGTCATGGACTTCGTGGTTGGGCGGAAAAGGCGCCTGAATCACATTCTTGGCCCCAGCTTGCAAGCAGACCGAAGGTGTCACGGCGGCTAGTGGTTCCGAGTTTTATTTGCTATTGATGTACTTGTGTATTATTTTGGATTGGCTTGTGAAGCTCCGTTGTAAATATATATGTATTTGACATTCTTTGATTGAAACTTTGAAATAGAAGTATGATTTGAAAGTATCTAATGTAACATTGATTTGAGGAATTAAAGTTTTATGACTTAGCATAGAAAAGATGTTTCTATTGGAATTGTTGATTCTTCCAAGTATGGTTGAATATATGAGGAAAGTCATTGAAATACTTATGCTTTGTATAAACTTGATACATTACATTGATATTATTATTATGAAATGCAATTTAAATTCTCTTTTATTAAGCTCATTTGGAAGTGTTATGAACAATGTTGATTACTTGGAAATCTTTTGTAATTTGAATAAATTGAAAATACTCTTAATTTCCCTTTTATACTAATTTGAACGGATTGAAAACACTCTTAATTTTCCGAGCGCTACATATAAATAGTCACAAAATTAGAATTCTCAAAGTATGCACTTCTCCTTGAAAATACTAACAACTAAAAATAGCATTGGCTATAACTAGCTTAGGCTAAAAATGGTTTTTTTTTATAGTTGCCTCTAGAGGTTATTTTATGAAGCACCTTCATTTTGAACGTGGCAAATCCTCTAAAGACGCCTAGGAACTCTCACAATTTTGCTGCTTTGAATCTGAAAAAATATTTTATTTTGTTTATCTTCACATCAAATCCTAATTGAAATATGCAACCTTGAGTGTTCTAAAACCCTTGCATCTATCCTACTCTCTCCAAATTAGAAAAGGGTAGAAAGCACCTCCAATTAGTTAAATGACAGTTGGAATTTATGAAAACGTTTTATAATATACTGTTTTCATATAACATTACTTATTGCATAAAGCAATGATCATAGAAGCAAAAATCACGATTAATCCTAAAATCAGAAATAGGTAGGTTTGCCGATTTAACCCCTAAAAATTGCCCATTTTTCTAAAAATCATTGACCTGCTTTTTTTCAACGTGTTTTTTGGCATGTAAACACATTTAAATGGGTGAAAATTTGCATAAAAAATAGCAAAAAAAACTCTAGGTTTACCTATGCAATTTCCACACCATTTTCACAGTATTCGGCACACAAAATTCGAAATTTGGCATCTATTGTAGGTACGGCCGCACGATTTATCCACTAGAAGCAATTGCAAGTAGGACCATGCAATTCATTGCCTTCTAGTAGTTGAGACTCGCAATAGGGCGAGAGAGGGGCATAAATGCCCTAGGATTTTTCTTTTTAAGTTTTTTTGTTTACCTTTTCTTTTCTTTTTCTTTTTTTCTCTTTTATAAAATTTAGCACTTACGATAAATTGGTGTTCCTTCAAAAATTTAACATTTACGATAAATTTAATAATATTTAAATTATTATTTTTTTCATAAATTTTTAAAAAAATCAACGTTTAATAAATTAAAATCTAATATTTTAAAGTATTTTATTTAATTTTTAAATTATTAATATATAAAACTTAACAAATTCAAATATTTAAATTAAATTTATGAAATATAGTATTGTTTTATTATAATATTAACAAATTTAATTATTTAAATTAAATTTTAAACTTACTAATATTTTAAATTTATTATAATTTATTTAAATTTTTTAATAATTTTAATTACTACAAATAAAAATTAACAAATATTAATGTTTAAGTTAAATTTTTAAATTTATTACTTATATTTTTATTAAATCAAATTTAGAGAAGGTGAATTTAATCATGAATTTTTTATCAAATCTTTTCCCCTTGCCAAACTTCATTTGAATTTTATTGTTAACCAACATGAACATGAATTTGAACCTTGTGACATAGGCTCTAGCTATAAAGAAAACTATTATCAATCTATTTCTATTGATTGACTACATTGTTGGTTACGACAATTAGAAAATGAAGACAACGATGGCTAGGAAACCAGTATGACATAATTATTAATTACAATGATAAATGCCTTTAAATTTCAAAAACAAGTAGTTTTTCTCTTTTTTTTACAATTTTTAAAAATCCGATTTTTCCCAATTTTTTCAAAAAATCTTATACTTTTGGTTGCCTATTTTTTCCCCAAATGATATGGCAATGATAATCGCTTATCTAATCAACGCCATAGTTGGAAAACTTGAACTCAACAAAAGCTCAACAAACCTAAAATTTGCGACTCAGCAAAAACACAACTTAAAAAATTCCTTAAATTTCTTTAAAAACACTTTTTTTTGGCAAAATTCTAAGACAATATATCCAATGAGTACAAAAGTGTTTTCTATTAAATTTGATTCAATTGAATACAAAATTGCATCATCATGCGAAATCCTAATACAATAGTTACCTAGCAACTACTATGAATTTATGATCATAATTCATAAATTGCATATTACAACATTTGACATCTTCCTCTATCCTAGTCTAGTCAAAACTTAGGGAGAGGTTCTAATCTTCGCACACCATTGTAGTCTAGTGAAAACTTGGGGAGAATCATATGATAGTGATAAAGATAATTGTCTAAATTGTCGATTCCAATCTCCACTCCTAAATTCCCTCATTGTAATCAAATTTTTCATATGAGAAGAGATCCCAATAACTAGTGGGGGTCTAAGAGTGGAGATCTCAATGGGGTCAAGGAGCAGTGCCCCTTGTGGGGGTTTGGTGGTAACGCCCCCAATGGGGTCAACGGGCAACATCCCTCATTGGGGTCTAGGGGCAACACCCCCAGCAAGGTCGAGGGGCAACACCCCTTGTGGGGGTCTAGAGGCAACACCCCCAATGAGGTTGAGGGGCAGCACCCCTCGCAAGGTCTGGGGGCAACACCCCGGGTGTTGCAATACAAGGCAAGGTCGAGGGGCAACACCCTCACCACCAAGCCCAAATTAAGGCATTTGAAACCACATAAAACTTCTTGTCGCACACCATTTCACAATTTTATCACTTAAGGGAGAAATTATGTATTTGGCACATTTTTATGAAAAATATTTGCTCTCCAAGTGCTATGTGAGGAAGTGTGAAGGGAGTTAATGCATTTATAGGGCAAAATCGTGAGTTTTTTTACTATTTTTTCAGGTTTTTTTTTTTTTTGCAGTTTTTTCATGTTTCGCATTTTTAATGTATCTAGCAAGTTTTTTTGTCAAACTCTTAGAGTTTTTCGCAAGTACTTGCCAAAAACTCAATGAGTTTCTTTGGCGAGTAAATGGCGCTAAAACTCGCCAACTGTTTTACTCAGCGAGTTTTCTGCAAGTATGCCATCTGTGATCAGCACCAAACAAAATTCAATATAAATACCAAAAGCAACCCTTCAAATAATTCTTGTCACCATCTAACAACAAGATTTAAACACTTTAAAACACACAGTCCTCTTGTAGTTGAATTCACACAGACCTCCTATAGTTAGAATACACACAGTCCTTGTAGCAGTAATTTAATGCCCAAATCCTTTAGCAATTTTTGAAGCAGTTCAAACAAAACCATCTTATAATAGCTAAACTTAATCCTGCAGCAACCCATGATAGTCCAGTAACAAGTTATAAACATTTTTTAGCACAACTACAAATTTGAAACATATATAAAATCCTGCAACCTTCCTGTAGCTCTTCTTAAGAAGCAGGTCGACACAAGCTAACAACAACACACCATTCCAAAAATGAACAAAAAACTGAAAACAAAACCTGCAATGATTTTTGATGGTGCGGGATTGTCTATGGCCCTAGGTGTTCCTGCATCGTTAGCCTAGGCAAGTTTGTCAAGTTTAGAGACAAGCTTTATGTTGTACCATTACACCCGTTATGGAGGCTTGAAATCGTCATTGTAGTTATAAGTTAATTGATAGTTATAAGCTGATTGGTAGTTGAGTTGGTAGTTACATGTTACTTGACAGTACCAAAATCAGTTGACAAAGACACTTTAAGTGAAATAAACACTTGAACATTAATGAAGCATTGTTCCCTCTTCTCTCTCTATTTTATCTAGTATTCTATTTTGATATTCCTTTAAAATAGAATAAAATAGAATAGAATAGAATAAATTTTAACATCCATGAGGCTGAAAATAGCCTATAGGATAGCCAACCACACCAATCAAGCCCTCTACCTTTCATTTCTTCTCCTATTCAAAGTGATAATGAGTTCTCCACCCTTCTCAACTATCCCCTGAATAAATAAACTGGGTAGAGTAGCATCAACCAAAATACTAGCATACTTGGCCCTAACGTCCTTGTAGGCATTCCAAAAAAAAATAAAGTGTTTTTTCTAATTCAACTACCCCAAAAGAGCAAAGGACACAAACTCTCTCTTCCCAAGCTTCGTTTGGCCTTTTCCACCTGTCACTCTCACATCAAAGCTAATGAAAGTTATTTCTTACACAATTAGAATCTTTTCTCTCCAAGGGATATTCGCCCCTTTGCATGCTTTTTGCCGACAATCACATGCAAAGTTAAATTCCTCAAGGTAACATTTCTTCTTTCTCCCTAGAATTCTTCCCCACATAGCCTTGCAAAAATTTTCTATGACAAAATCCTTGATATCTTTCTTGTCACTAGAAAAAGCATTCAAATAAATACTCCACTTACACATTCATGACTTATTTCTCTCACTAAAGACCTCATTGAAGACAACCTTAGGCCATCTACTTGCTTCCATCTAATCAATTCTTTTGAGATATCTTATGAGACAAACCATAGCAATGGCTTTGTAATGTCCCCTTATTAAACTCAAGCTAACCTGTCCTAGAAACAGAATATGCACAAGTTAGGATCAAGAATTTTGTATTTACCAATACTTAATTTTGCACATGTAATTTGCCTTGAGGACCTGCACACATCATGCATTACTCACAAATACACATAGTTCCTTAATCAAGATTAAATTAGACAATTCCAAATTGAACATTCTAAGAATAAAGCAGATGCATTATTATCTAGTGCATAAAATACATCACAATCTGATATAATTATTACTCTTGAGTTGAATAGATCTCCGTCCTTTCCTCTTTCCTAACCTCATCGGAGGATGTTAGAATTATTGTGCCAAGAGTGCGTGAACAGTCTTCAAGTGGAATCCCTCAAGGTTTCCTACCCGTCTTGGGACCATCCATCATTTGACCGAATTACCCGCCTCTCCCTCCACAAACTTCCTATCCTCAGTTGGTAGTAGCGAAAGGGATTTGGCCCAAGATCTATTCTTATGGCAAGAATCATAATAGCTTATGAGGTACAATAATTGCTATAAGCATCATTATTGGGACATTGATAAATAATATCCATTTATCTTCAAATGTGGAACTTGTCTCACACTATATAGAAGAAACTCAATACATTGAAGTAAACATCTATTGATTGCAAACATGTTATTTAAACTCTCTATGCATTCATTTCATATTATATTTAATTGATTTCACAATCATCACAGATTAGAGTATTCATAAACATTCACTGACATTTAATCTAATAAGAAATGGGTTAGATATTACATTGTAATCCATGTATGCAGCAAATCGTATTCTTGAAAACATAACTCACAATCTCTTCAAGGCGGCTGAAGGTACTTACCTCTGCTTGTCTCTCTTTATCTGATAGATTCAAGGCGTGTTCTGTAGACTCTTGCGTACTTTCCTGTTCTTCATCGATGATGCTCTCTTGTCACGCGAGAGCCTTCTTAAATCACTTTCAAAGGACGTGACCTTTCTGTGTAGTCGCATCTTCTTGAAAGGGCATCTAAAGACTAAACACCGATTCTAGTGCTGCACGGGAGTCTTTTCCAAAGATGTTTATTATAATTTTTATATATATGCTTTAACCAAATTGACACATGGTAAAAATATATTTTAAGTCCATGTTCATTTTACTATTTTACTAGATTACAATATTCAGTGATATGTTTATTTTCATAATGCTTGTTGGCAAACATATTTATAAGGATAATAGTTAATATTGACAATAACATCTAATATTATGAAGGGTAATCATAAATACCCCAAAAGATAGAATGACAATTATTTACATTTCAATTTCGTTACTAGCTAGTCAACATTCCATATTAGTGTTTCACAAATTTGAGGGTTATGATAGTCTGCCCTTCCCGAATTTGCTTGTCCTCAAGCAAAATTCAAACTCGGATGTTTTAAGATCTCTTCGCTTTCCCATGTAGCATCTTCCTTAGGTAACCCTTTCCATTTAATCAAGTATTCGGGAATAATTTTGTTCCTCAACTTTTTCTCTCACATGTTTAAGATAGTTTCGGGTTCCAAAACAAGTCTACCCTCATCATCAAGGGGTGGGAATTCTACACATGGAGTAACTTGTTGCCTGAGAACCCTTTTAAGTTTGGACACATGGAAGATATTATGAATCTTGCTATTGCTTGGTAACTCCAATTCATAGGCCACTTCACCTATTTTCCTTAGGACCTTGTAGGGACCATAAAATTGAGGCTTTAATTTTTCTGAATGGCTTACTTTAATTGAAGACTGCTTGTAGAGTTGGAGTCTCAAAAAAACCAAATCTCCAACTTCAAATGTTCTTTCGACCAGATTTCGGTCCACATAAATTTTTTGTTGATTTTGAGCATGATGAAGATTATCTTTGAGAGCTTTCATTATATCCATGCTTTGTTGTACGAAATCTCTGGCACTTGGCACTCTGCTATCCCGAATGACTAAGCTTCCAAAGGTAGTTGCTTCATTCCCGTAGAGAGCCTTGAATGGGCTCATTCTAATGGACATGCGGTATGTAGTGTTGTAGCAGTATTCTCCCAAGTGCAACCATTTAACCCAAGAGTTTTGCTGACCAGTAACATAATTCCTGAAGTATCCTTCCAGCCATTTATTCACAATTTTTGTTTGCCCATCAGTCTGAGGGTGGTAACTAGTACTTGGAGTAAGATTAGTACCTGCGAGCCGGAAGAGTTCTTGCCAAAACTGGCTAAGGAAGCAACTATCGCGATCACTAACTATATTCTGAGGTAAACCATGCAACCTGAAGATTTCCTTAAAAAACACTTCAGCTATCTGGGATGCTTTGTATTCGGTGGATATTGGAAGGAAGTGGGCATACCTAGTCAACCGATCTACTACCACAAAAATGCAATCCTTCCCTTGTACTTTAGGAAATCCAGTGATGAAATCCATTGAAACACTTTCCCACTTTTGGTCTGAGATAGGTAGTGTTTGTAGCAATCCTATTGGATGGTTTAGTTTTTCTTTATTCTTCTGGCAAGTCATACATTCTTGAACATATTTTCCCACATCCCTTTTGAGGTTTTTCCATGAATATTGTTTCCGTATCTACTTGTAAGTTTTATAATATCCAGGGTGTCCTGCCAAGGGGGTCAAAATGATATCTTCCACTACCTTATACTCACTATTGGGTGCATTTCCTTCAAGTATTTCTTGAGCCTGAGGGTCTTTGGTATATTCTACAATAATATCATTCCTCCAACTTCCAGTGATGTTGGTGATTGTATTTACTTGTGGGTGCTTGGACAAGGCATCAGCTACCACATTATTAGTTCCTTTGACATATTCAATATCAAAATTGTAAGCTTGTATTTTGCTTACCCACTTTTGTTGGCGGTCGTTCAAGTCATTTTCATTCATGAAAAATCTTAAGCTATTATGATATGTCTTGATATTAAATTTCCCACAAACCAAGTATTGTCGGAACTTGGCCAAGGCATGCATAATGGCCAACATCTCTTTATCATAAATGGAACAGTGCCTTTCAGTCTCTGTAAGTTTGCAGCTTTCAAAAGCTATTGGGTGTCCTTTTTGCATAAGAATTGCTCCAATTCCCTCCCCTGAGGCATCACATTGAAGTTCAAAAGGTAGAGTGAAATCCGGAATTGCTAGGACATGACATGTACACATTGCCTCCTTGAGTTTTTCGAAAGCCTCTCGTGCTATTTCATTCCACACAAAGGCCCCCTTCTTGGTTAAGTCTGCAAGTGGGGCGGCTATTTTTGAGAAGTTCTTCACAAAACGCCTGCAGTAGCTACATTACCCCACAAAACCCCTGAGTTGAGTTAGGGTCTTTGATTTTGGCCATTCCTTGATGGCTTTGATCTTTTCTTCATCAACACTGACTCCCTGGGCATTGATCTTATGCCCTAGGTAAAGAATCTCATCTAAACCAAATTCGCATTTTGAGGCTTTGGCATATAATGATTCTCGTTCCAATATCTCTAAGACTTCATCAATATGTCTAAGATGCTCCTCCCATGTTTTGTTGTAGATTAATATATCATCAAAGAATATTAATAGAAATTTTCTTAACTGTTTTCTGAAAGTGTGATTCATACATGACTAGAAGGTAGCAGGGGCATTTGTTAATCCAAAGGGAAGAACCAAGAACTCAAAATGCACATAGTGGCATCTGAAAGCAGTTTTGGGAATGTCTTCCTCCCTCATCCTTATTTGGTGGTATCCCGATCTTAAGTCAATTTTGGAGAAGTACTTGGCACCATGAAGTTCATCTATGAGTTCATCCACTCTAGGAATGGGGTAGCGATTTTTTATGGTCTTTTTATTTAAAGCCCTATAATCAATACACATTCTCATGGTCCCATCTTTCTTCTTAACAAGCACGACTGATGAGGCAAAGGGGCTTGAGCTAGGTCAGATGTGCCCCATTTCTAGAAGTTCTTTAATTGTCTTTTCTATTTCTTCCTTGTATTTTGGCGGATGTCTATAAGGGGTGGTGATTACTGGTTTCACCCCTTCTTCCAATTCAATAATATGTTCAAAGCCCCTCTTGGGTGGCAATTCGGGCGGAATATCACCAAAAACCTTCTGGTGTTTTCCCATAATAGGTTGTATGTCAATGTGGATGGCTTTTCCTCGAGGAGTTGACTTGTCTAATATCATGCACTGTGCTACCCATTCTCCTTGATCCTGATTCAAAATTCTTTCTATTCTTTTGCAAGAGACTACTTGGGGTGATCCATCAGGTAGTCCCTTTAAGGTAACTTCTTGTCCTTGATGTTGAAAATGAAGTGTCAAGTTAGGAAGATCAAACATAAAGCATCCCAAGGAATAGATCCATGGGGTACCCAATATTACATCTGCATCTAGAGGTACTACATAAAAGTCTTCTTTGATGGGATGATTTCCCAAGATCATCTCTTGTTGGGGAACTACTTTCGTGCACTAGACCATAGCTCCTGTGGCTGTGACTGTTGTGAATCCCTTGAATTCTTGTGCCTTTAACTTCCTTTTTGCAACTGATCTTTCATCTATGAAATTGTGGGATGCCCCACTATCCACAAGGGTGATGACTCTTTGGTCCTGAAGGGTACTCTTAATGCGAAATGGATGGTGTTTGGAAGTTTGTGTAATCGTGGCAAGAGTTGCATGCTCATCTCCCTCATACCTTGCTTTCTTGCATACATTTTCTTTTATTTCTTCGTTGGTGGTTGCCTCTATCTTGTGGGCTCGACCCCTCTTTTCACATTTATGCCCGAGTGACCACTCTGCATTGCAACGGCGACAAGGGTTCTTCTTCTTGTTGTCTTCTTTCTTTTCACAAGTGTGCCCATGCTCCCATGGGCCTTTACATGTGAAGCATAAATTCTTCTCCCTTAGTTCATCTCATTCCCTCTTGGTGAGGGGACTGCGGCATGGATCATCTTTTTTGTGAGAATGCTTACTATGGTTGTTTGTAGTTTTATTACTTGCTAATCAAGTTTCTAGCCTTAAGGCTTTTTCTATGGCATCCTCAAGATTTATTGGGTTAAGAGCACTTACTAGCCCTCTAAGTGACTCTTTTAGTCCCTCCACAAAGAGGTATGTGAGTCTATCTTCCCCTATCCTTGAAACTCGGACTGAGATTTTTTGAAATTTTGTTATGTAGTTTTCTACTGTTCCTTGTTGTTTTAGTTGAGTGAGCCTTTTAAAATCTTCTTGGGGATGTTTCTTATCAAACCTCGTAATGAGTTTTTGTGAGAATTCTTCATAGGAGGTTATATTTTGGTGGCCTTGGGTGAGGATTCCATGGTGCCACCATTCATGGGCTAAGCCTTCGAAGTGTAAGATAGCAAATTGAAGTGCATCTTCTTTTGTCATTGGGCTAAGGGTGAAATAGGTATTTAGCTTTTGCAGTCAAGCATGGGCGGTGATTTTGTTTAAGCCATCAAAATTGGGCAAGGTCACTTTATTCACTTTATGCTTCAAGTCTTTATTCGGTGGCTTCTTTCCTTGTCTAGGGGCTTCATGTCTTTTGGCTTCACAAAATTCCCTAAATGACACAAGTTCCCTAAGCTCGGGTTCAAGATCTCTATATGCTCTAATGATTTCCTCGGTACTATTTGGTGTTGGATCCATTCCCTCCTCCCTTCTAGGACCATCCTCCTTGGTTATGAAGGGGGGTTTGGGTACTCTAGGTGTGAGTGGCCCATTGTTAGCCTCTAAATGATTTGAACTTACGTCTCTCCCATTTGAGGAATTATTTTTCAGGTTGCAGATTGAGTTTTCCATATTTTGTAAAGTTTGGATGAGTGCTTGGTTTGCCTTTTCTAACCCTTGATTTTTGTTCATAAGGTTTTGGTTGGTTTGTTCCATAAAAGCCCTTAGTTCATTGGTCAATTGTTCAGCCATGGACCCCTTTTTTCGGTAGGTTTGCATTCACCCGCGTACAAGATGGCAGGATTATGCTCTAATACCAATTGCAATGTCATCTTATTAAACTCAAGCTAACCTGTCCTAGAAATAGAATATGCACAAGTTAGGATCAGGAATTTTGTATTTACCAATACTTAATTTTGCACATGTAATTTGCCTTGTGGACCTGCACACATCATGCATTATTCACAAATACACATAGTTCCTTAATCAAGATTAAATTAGACAATTCCAGATTGAACATTTTAAGAATAAGGCAAATGCATTATTATCTAGTGCATAAAATACATCATAATCTGATATAACTTATTACTCTTGAGCTGAATAGATCTCCGTCCTTTCCTCTTTCCTAACCTCATCGGAGGATGATAGAATTACTATGCCAAGGGCACGTGAACGGTCTTCAAGTGGAATCCCTCAAGGTTTCCTACCTGTCTTGGGAACATCCATCATTTGACCGAATTACTCGCCTCTCCCTCCACAAACTTCCTATCCTCAGTGGGTAGTAGCGAAAGGGATTTGGCCCAAGATCTATTCTTATGGCAAGAATCATAATAGCTTATGAGGTACAATAATTGCTATAAGCATCATTGTTGGGACATTGATGAATAATATCCATTAATCTTCAGATGTGGAACTTGTCTCACACTATATAGAAGAAACTCAATACATTGAAGTATACATCTATTGATTGCAAACATGTTATTTAAACTCTCTATACATTCATTTCATATTATATTTAATTGATTTCACAATCATCGCAGATTAGAGTATTCATAAACATTCGCTGACATTTAATCTAATAAGAAATGGGTTAGATATTACATTGTAATCCCTGTATGCAGCAAATCATATTCTTGAAAACATAACTCACAATCTCTTCAAGGCGGCTGAAGGTACTTACCTCTGCTTGTCTCTCTTTATTCGATAGATTCAAGGCCTGTTCTGTAGACTCTTGCGTGCTGTAGACTCTTGCGTGCTTTCCTATTCTTCGTTGATGATGCTCTCTTGTCATGCGAGAGCCTTCTTAAATCGCTTTCAAAGGACGTGACCTTTCTGTGTAGTCGCATCTTCTTGAAAGGGCATCTGAAGACTAAACGTCGATTCTTGTGTTGCACGGGAGTCCTTTCCAAAGATGTTTATTATAATTTTTATATATATGCTTTAAGCAAATCGATACATGGTAAAAAAATATTTTAAGTCCATGTTCATTTTACTATTTTACTAGATTACAATATTCAGTGATATGTTTATTTTCATAATGCTTGTTGGCAAACATATTTATAAGGATAATAGTTAATATTGACAATAACATCTAATATTATGAAGGGTAATCATAAATACCCCAAAAGATAGAATGACAATTATTTACATTTCAATTTCGTTAGTAGCTGGTCAACATTTCATATTAGTGTTTCACAAATTCGAGGGTTATGACAGGCTTCCATAGGAACAGCCCTTGTTTCAGCTAGTAAAATCTCATTAGGGGTTGAAACTTTTATTTTGAACTTACTGGTGATCATGTGTTTTTCAATTCTCTCTATTTGCTTCCACTTTGCCTCAGACATGCTGCTTTCCCAAAGCTCACAAGTCACAACCATAAAGCAATGCCAAAACAACTAAAAGCGCAAAAAGAGTCTAAATAGTTTTCCAATACTATAACTTTGCCTCTCTACATCTGTTTTGGAGAGCAAATAAAGCTTTCCAACCCCCCAAAGTTCTTTTCTTTCTACAGGTCTCCCAACTAAGCTTGTTGTTGAAATCAATCCCAAGATACTTGTAATCATTTACCTCCTCAAGAACATTTCCTTCAAAGTAGAGCTTATTTTGGATCTTTATCCTTTTGTTGGAGAAAATCATGATTTTGGTCTTGCTAGAATTGACTTGCATACCAACAACCTTACAAAAGTACTCAAGGGAAAAAAGGTGCTCTTGTAACCCATGAGTGGATTTGGCAACCAGAATAAGGTCATTTGCATATAAAAGAAGCTTTATCACATATTACCCTAAGTGAACCCCATCACCACCATGTAAATTCAGCCATTCTTCAAGTTTGTCGATGTAAAGGCCAAAAAGAGTGGGGGAAAGAGGGCACCCTTGCTTGACACCAATATCACTCCTAAAACTTTCTAAGATACCTGCCTAAGTTCTAATTTTGACATGGACTTCTTTGTAGAGCCAATGAACAACCGCTCTAAAATGCATTGGAATACCAAGCTTCCTCTAAGGACCATGTCAAAGGCCTTCCTAAAGTCAAGAAAACAGCAATCGACTTCTTTTCATCCCAAAAATTTTCAATGATGTGCCTCAAAGTTACTCCATGATCTAGCGTGGAATGCTTAGGCCTAAAACCTGCCTACCCTTTTGCTCTCTTTTCTTTCTCCTCTGCCCACTTGCTGATTTTGCTTTCAACCATGCTACCAAACAGTTTTGGAAACAAATAAATTATAGTGATGTTCCTATAGTTGGAAACTCGGAAGGATTATTAGCATCACCACTCTTAAAAAGATGTATTGCTAAGCTGGTGGTCCAATCTCCTGGGAAACCCTACAGAATGATGTTGAATATTTTCACAATGAGAGGCATGAGGATACGCGACCCCATAAAAGGTATTCAGCCTGAAGCTCGACTAAGTCCTTTGCTTTTCCCACACCCAATTTCTTAATACCAACCTTCACCTCTTGCAAGGTGAAAAACATAGTTGACATGATGATCAAAGGAGGAGGCTTAACCTCTGTTTCTTGCTAATAAAGTTGCTTTCATAATTAAACCATTGACTAGCTGTGATGCTATTCTCTATCTATTTTTTCTTGGACTGAAGCTCCCTCCAGAATAATTTTGGGTTATTTTTTCCAAGGTAGATTAGCTCTTTACGCCTTGTATTCATGAACTCGGTTTTTTTTTTTCTTTTATGATCTACTTGTAACACTTTATGCTCAACTTCTCTTTGCCTTTCTCTTTCAACATTCTCCTTGCCATTTTGCAATTGTCATCAAAACAAACATTAACTAGGAAATTATTTGTTTCAGACTTCTTAGTTTTTGCCCTTTTGCACTTAAGTGCACCATGAATTAAACTGGTTAGCACATGACTATTGAAGTCTTGCAAATTAGTTTCCTGCTTCTTGACTAGCTGCGTTAAAGCTTCCCTAAACATATTATAATTTTCTTGAGTCAAAAGAATTCTTCCTTTAGCAAGCAGTTGTTGATGATGCTAAGCCATTAAAGTTTGTTGCCTTTTTCAACCACGTAGTCATTAAATAAATTAGGCTATGATCAGCTTTTAAATCCTACATTTGGTCACCGATCATGACCTCTTCTATTTTTTCAATCAAGCTTTTGGAACAAATTACTTGATCCACTACACTTGCCCTGTTATAAGTATTGCACATAAAATTTCCGGATTCTTCCATCTAGTCATACCATTATAAATGATTAAATTAAAGGTTCCACAAAGAGCATGTAACTCTTCCCCATTATGGTTAACATCCCCATTGTCTTATTAACATCTCTACCACTGATGATTCTCTTCTTCTGTGAGCCAAATAGGATTACCATCCTCCTTACTACATAACACACAAACTAGACCATTGCTGTCCTAGCATTGAAATCACCTAGAAGAAGAACTTCTCCTTGTTGAGAATATACTGCAAGATCTTTTTTTAGAGCAGCAAAAAGATCTTTGCTATCCAAACCACTTTTTTTTGTAAGTTTTTGAGCCCTGAGTAGCAAAATAGCATGTAGCAATTGCTATGAGACTTCCATTTTCTAAAATTTTGACCCAAATGTGCTGTTTATTTGTGTCGCCTTTTTCCAACTGAATTATGCACCCTTCTATCTCTTTCACTAAGACAATTATTCCACCATAACCTTTGCTATTGCCCACTGCTTTGTTCCAAATCACAAATTTTGAGTACCCTTCAAAGAGAGGGGTTTCGCACCCTTCCTGCTCATGAGTCTCAGTGAGACAAATTATGTCTCTTCCTTCTGCAATAGGCCCTAACCCAGGCCCCCTCCTGCAGGTATAGCCTCTGCAATTCCAACAAACTAGATTAGCTTTGGGTACTTGAAATATGATCCCTCTACCATAAGCTTCTGAAGGTCTCGAAGATCTATCCTGAGTTTGCAAATGTTTCTGACAAAAGAAATAATACTTAGAAGTTAAAATTGTAAATTTTTAACGAATGGTCCCGTCCAGAATAAGTTTGCTTAATACAATCCAACCTCGATGAGTTATTTCCGTCTCCTCCACCAAAGTGGGTTCAAAGGAAATTGAATTTAAGCAATCTCTAGAAAATGAGATGCATGCATGTCCTGAAAGTTGAACTTCCATATAAAAGTGACTTGACCAAATTCAATAAGCATTGATAAGGGAAGTTTTTCGCAGATGCCCGGATAAATTGAACCCAAATATGCATTATAACAAGAAGATAAAATGGCAGAAAGCGCATGGAAAGAAAACAGAATCCAGAAAAGAAAGAAATATCGCATAAACAGGAAAAGAAATGAAACATATAGCCAACGTCTTCCAATTGAATATATTGCAAGTGACCATCCTCCAAATAAATACTGGATCAAATAGTTGAAGTGGAAGCAATTCTAAAGAGTTAAAAACACACCTAGGGAGTGTTGTGACACACAAGAAGTTTAGAGGACTGTATCAGCTATTTTTCAATGGCCAGATAATTACCCGAAGAAGGTCCTAGCAAGCAAGTGGACCAGGGGGCAGACTTCATATCACCTTGCCTCTTATATCAATGTCAATAATTCTAGATAACGTAATTCTCATGTGTGTCGAGAAAGGAAGAAGAACAATGTTAGAGGGAAATTTACAGCATATGGTCAAACCCAGCATTCAAACTACCACTAAACAATACAAAAATCAAATACAGAGTGAAATTACTCTAAAATAACGGGAAACAAAAGATAATAGCAGAATTAAAGAGACCAAATTCTGAACATAGATGGCGTGTTGTACAAAATAAGCGCAATTGTGGGGTCGAGGAGGGAAGAGGACTTGTTGCATCAAACTAGAATTAGCATTAGCATTAGATTAGAAATTAAATGAAAGGACATACTCATTCCAACTACAACTCCTCGGCGACAGACAGATTGAGCACGAGTAGGCCTATGGCGTTGGTGTAACCGGTGGAGTTTTGTGAAGGAGGGATGCCCAACAAGTGCCGCTGCCATCATAAGCAGCAGCAACGGCACTCTTCTACTTGGTCCTTCGAATTGTGGTGTTTGCGAAGCTCCATTTTATCTCATTTGCTTTCACCGGTAGGTACCATGTAAGCATTTATTCGAGAAAATCTTAAAAGCTTAAATAGTTTTTAAAAAAAAATTGGCGTAATGGTGAAGGCTTTTGATTATAGTGTTTTAAATATAACAATCAGTTTATAAGTTAAAAATAATATTTTGTTTAGTTATAAAGTTTTTAAAAAATGAAATGAATTTTAATAGTCAAAAATAGTAATCTGAAAGGATTTGTAGAATGTGTTTATGTGAATTCACATCAATCATAATATCTAACAAATTTTGAGGTATTTTGTAAGGTTTATAAAATGTGGCACTTCTTTGGACAAGCTCGTATTCCTTGATTTTAGACCTCATACATATCAAAAAAAAAAAAAATCTCTAATTTTAAAAATGGTGTCGAGCAAGAAATTTTTGACTCACTTTGATCTTCTCTAAGTAGAATAATAGTGGGAGCTAATGTAACATTATTAGTTGTTAGGAGAAGTCTAGTTGACCCTCACATGGATCTTTGTAGTAAATGTATATATGTCACCAATTCAACTCATGTTTTCCAATAGTGGCCTCCCTAATTGATGAAGTAATCCAAAATCTCAAAGCACTACTCTAATAGGCATTGCAAAGAACATTAGCTCTTTATTCTTTCTATTCAATAATGGGTATCCAAAACACAATACTCTTCCCAACAAATATTCTTCTCCTAAGGTATTTTATTTTTATTTTTCCTTCAACTTAAAAATGTGAGGAGGTTATCTCCTTAGTTGATCATGAAATCCAAAAATGACACATCATTTTTCAAAAATAGATTCCTAGGTTTTATAGATCCTCCCTCCCTTTTGCTCACTCAAAGGTTTGGGTCTACCTTTATGAGATATTCTCATATTTCTAGGATAAAGAATGTTTATTTGTCACTAGTTAAAACTTGGGAGGCTTATTGATATAGATCAATGCTCATTAGACAAATCCCGTGCAATCTATGCTCACTTGAAAAATTCTTAGTACTTGGACATGTCTCTCCCCAAGAGAGTTTTTATACCTCTATCTTATATCCTTATGCATAAGAAATTAATTATAAAGACGTTCCTTTTCATTGTTTTATTTGCCAAAAAGTGGGGCAAGAGGCTAAGAGTTGAAAGAAGAAAGAATCTCCTTTAGTTAAGCAAGTGGCAATGATACCTCCTAAGTTTAGCAAGGTGTGGAAACCAAACTAAGTTTTAGATCGCATGTGTTCCTTCTTTAAAGTCAAACATCAAGATTGGATCTTGATGGGAGAAGGAGCATCTCCAAGTCCTAGAAGGAATTTATGAAATATCAAACAGATGCTCCTTAGGAGTCACCAATGGAGTAGGCTCATAACCACTCTCTTAAAAAAGGTTGCACTTCTTTGCTCCACTCTACTTTAAAGATGTAATGGAGTGAATTTGTATCCCTTGCAAATTCCTCATTTGCATCCCCTCACCTTAGAAAAATTAAATCCGACAATGTATTTCCACTTCATCCACTCGCTCTCTGCCCACTTGGCGGCTATCTGTAGTGTCAGTGGGGGATTTTTTGTCGTGGACGCTAGTACGGCATGCGGATGTTTGTGCGGTGCACTGTTGTACTGACAAGATTCCTGCCTCTAGAATTTGCAGAGGCGTTACACTTCTCCATTAGTGACAAAGAGTAATGCCCCTGCGCCCTTGACCGACCTCAAACAGCTCTTTTGGGCTAGTTTTCACTTCAAAACATTTCATTCTTCATGCAAATGGGGCTTCTTCACAATTCTTGACACTTCTACACACTTTGGCTATCTCTCTATACACTTATGATCACACTTCACTTCTTGTTGCACTTTTACCACCATTAGAGCTGCGAGTTGGTGTCTTGCGAGATTGCGTCTTCATTGTTGCAACAACGTCAACTTTTCCAAGCTTGCATTTTCCCTATGTGCTTGAGGGAACCTTGATTGGGAAGGTGATATTGCTTCATTTCTCCATTTTCATAGCATTATCATTTGATTCACGCAGCATAGTGTTGTTTCTCTTGTTTGGTAGCACTTTCTTCCACTACTTTCTTTATCATATTTTTGTCTCATGGCTATTCTAGTTGTACGTGGAGGTGGGAACATTGAAATGAGGGTTTGACTGTGGCAAGCCCCAAAACAACCCTAACATTTTTCCCCATTCTACTGTGTGTAGTTTTGCGTTTGTGTGGAGCTTGCGAGAGGCTGGACCATTCGTAAGTTATATTTCTATCACCTTTCTGTTCTTGTTAAGTTCTAGTTGGAACCTTAAAATATTTCTCTCATTATTTGGTTATTTTTTCATTCTTTACTTTCATTATCACATTAAACTACATTAGTTAAGTAGTCAGCACATCTCTGTGGTTTTTTGTACTAGATCTGCACTTTCTATCTGTATGGACGTCATCGCACTTGTAAGATGCCAGCGCATCGTGCTATCATCCCCGTTTCGCACAGTTGTCCTCTAGCAGAGAGTTGTCTGAGGTATAGTCTGAAATCCAAAAAAAATCTCTCTTAACCCCCTAAAACTCTCGAGTTAGTAAAAAGGAAGCAGTACTGAGAGTTCTCTTCTTTCTCTATCTTAAACGTCTTACAACTTTCCCAAACCTTCCATTTAGCTTGAGGCAGATTAGGGAAATTGATCATTCTAGACCCTCCTATGACCCGAGGTCCTGAGCATTCGATCCCCCTCCTCTACATTTGGTGAACCCGACGTGAACCATTCTGGTTTCATTTGGTAGTGTTGAAAGACCCTTCCCTTGTATGCTTGGAGTGTTGTGGGTGTGAGTGTTGCAAGGCACCTAGCCTTGCAACCCAACCTATGACCACTAGTAGCGTAGCTGGGAGGATTCCTAAGCGTTATGAAGCAAAACCTTGAATGGGTCATCATTTAATTGTGAAACCCTTGGGGGCTCCTGCAAAATTTATGTCTAGTGTACGTAAGAATGGCTTCCTTCCTACATCTACCCATCCCATCTGCGTAGCTTCTGAGTGGATCTCTTGCTATAACATTTTCCTCATAGGATTTATTGATGAACTCTAATAGAGAACCATCCCCTTCATACATCCTTGCACGTATCAATGGGAATACCGTAATTGGTGTTCTTGTTGACCCTATATGTTGGGTGAATGTCATTACAAAGGAGATTATGTTAATCAACTTCTCACATAAGGATGGATATGACGAGTCTAGAAGCACTATACATACATGTGATAGGCTTTCCATCCCTCCCACTGGTTGTATCACCTTGTTAGTCCCGGTTGGGCCTAAGGCTGTGAATGCACTCTTTGATATCATCCCAGGGTCTAAACTGTTCAGAGTGATACTAGGCATCCCCTGGCTAGTTTCCATGAATGCAATTCACTTGGTAATCCATAAGTGCTTGAAGTTTTCCCATGAGGGTTTTGTGCATGTAGTCCATGCAATCGATTACATATCAACGATTGCGCATGGGGGCTACTCACTTGATCTCTTTTGGCCTGCCCCTGTTGGTCTGCTCCCTCCCAGGATAGACCTATTGTATCAAACTTATGTGAAATACAAGAGTGGGGAGAGTGGGGGCGTAACACCAAAGGTGAGATACCCTCCCTCTCCCTATGCCATTTCGCATAGAGCCTGCATGAAGGCGAAATGTGAGGCTTCCTTGGCCGCTTGAAAAAGGAAAGAGGAGAAATCCACCCAAGGCTCCTCTGCTTCTTCCTCTATTGTTCCACCTATTGCTTCCTCTCACCCTGTTATGGCACCATCAACTTTCGCTCCTATGTGTTTGTTCGGGAGTCTGATGGTTCTTGCTTGGCGAAAGCCCAAGTTTCTGGAATTTGAACTTCCTATCTTATCCACGGTGCCTCAGCCCATTTTTATGGTAAGGGGAAGGGTCCCCATGGAGCATCTTCTATGTCTCAACCTCCACAGCCTCCTACCACTCCTACCTCTAAAGTAGTGAATGGGAAGAGGCTTGTTGTTGAGGGATCAAGCATGCTCCTTTCACTGTCATTGCATCCTCTTCTCCATCTCTCCCTCCTATTCCCATCTAGGAGTCCCTCCCTTCGCTGGAAATGGTCATGATGGATACTCTGATAGATAAACAAAAGTCTTATGTTCCTTCTCAGGCTGCAACCTCTAGCTCTCAGAGTCATAGAAATTGTCTTGCGCATGAGCACAAGCATTAGAGGAAGGCTATGGCCACTGAGTAGGTTGCCTTGCAGAAGAAGGAAGAGGAACCAGCAGCTCCCACTTTAGCATCTCCTTTTGTGTCCTCCTCTTCCTCTCTTTTTGCTTCGGCTCCCTCTGCCTCAGTCTTGCTTCCAACTCCCCCTGCGAGCGTGAATGATCCTCACTTGAAGAGGGTGCAGGTATTCATTGCTCCTTCGGTTGAGCCTCCCCTCTTGATGTCCCTTCCAAACATTCCACCTTTTCCAAAACCCATGGACATGTCGAATACCTCAGTGGTGTCTATCATAGTTTTCTCCTCTTCCTCTTGGCCCTTTGCTTCATCTATGTGGATATCACATCCTTCAATGAAGTAAAAAATGGAGGATGTCTCTACTAGCAATGGGGGTCAAAAGAAGGGTTTTCCTTCTTCAGAGGGTGGTTTTGCATTGGCTTGCACCGTCCTAGTAATGGAGGAAGACCTGGCATACCCGAAGTTCGTCACTACTCTTGAATTGTTCGATGAGGCTAGTAGTGGATCTTGGGCGCCACCTCCATCACCCATTGAGTTAACACAATGCACTCTTGAAATTTACATGTTCAAATCTGTAGACGATGTTTGTGCCCTATTGGTGATTTTTGTGAAATCATTGATATTCACCTCACAAAAATTGAGTGGAGAAGATCTCGAGGGGCCTTCTTCCTTGGCTCTTGTTGTAGGAGGGTTGGAGGATACCCCCCTTGATATTCTGCCCTCACAGGCTCATCCTCCCTCCCCTTATAGTGATCTAGATTAGGAGGATGACCTCTTGGTTGATGAGGACTAGGGGGTACCTCTTCTTTATCTTTAGATTAGATTGTGTGTTTATGTTGTGTTCCCCCGTACTTGTTTTATGTGTTCTTGGATGACCCTTGTCACCCTCGTAGGTGCTTAGATACATGAGTGTTTTTATGTCATAAAACTTCCTCTATTTGTCACATCATTCTTCTCTTTGTCGTGTATTGATTTTCAACAATTGGGAACGATGCAAAGTGTTGGGGGAATTTAGGCCTCCCTTCCATGTTGACCCAATTTTTTATTTTTCTTTTTCTTTTCATGTGCCTTCTTCACATGGTTGGATATAGTAGGGGGTTGATGATAGTTCATTTATATATTATTATACTTATAATTCTATATTTATGAGCAGCTCTAACCCCAAAATATCAAATCCCCCTATCTCTCGTTTGTTATGTTATTGTGTGTCTCCTTATCTTTATCTTTCTCTCTTGCTTGCTTTGTGATGTTGTGGTGCTCATGTGTTGTCCCTAGTGTGTGCGACAACATTACCACGATTACATCTCGTTATGTTCCACGAGCCACAACATCACCTTCATTCTCGCTTTTCTCTCCTTAGGATGTCACATTCCTTTATGTTCGACATGCACCATCCTAAGGGGGGCTATCATATTGCTTCAATTTTCAGAAGGTGCATTTGGTAGCCAATGAATCCCTTCATCAAAATCTCTACTTTTTTCAAAAAAAATTCAAAAATTGCATTCTTTTTTTTCAAAAAAAGGGTGCAATGCACCCATATTACTAGGGGTAAACGCTTTTGACTAGAGCTATGAACCGAGCACAAGAAACCACAAGAAAGTAACAAACCCGCAAGCACAATGGCCCAATGAAGGCACAAGGCCTACGAGCACATTGGCCCAACGAGGGTTTGAACCCTCGTGGCCATCACTACAACCAAGCGACTTAACCACTGAACCATGCCCTTATCGGCTAAAAATTGCATTCTTCAACATGGATCTCTAAATGATTTTTTTCATCTCGGATTCGTAAGATAGAATATGGACTTTCCCTTGCGAGGAAACATTCTTTCTTTCGAATTCCTTGATGAAATTAATCTTTCCTAAGGATTCCTTGATGCTAGAATCATTGGCAAAAAATATTATCTATTGTCAAAATGTTATCACTTTCAAACTGAGCATCCCTTGAGTGGACCCCCTTTCTTTTGAAGGTTTCTCGAGAGACCCCTTTGAAAGATCTTCCTTCAATTTTTGATTATCTATGTGACTGTCTGCTTGTCTGCCTGTGTGGCTTCTTTTTTACATCTAACATGTTTTGTCTGCGGATTAGCATGTTGCTTTGTAGGTGTGCCTATGAAGCTTCTTTTCAATCAGACTCTGTGAAGCCCCTTACATCCGGTTTCCTTCAAGATCAAGTACTTTGGGGTGCCTCCTTTGCAAGACCAAGGACCTATGAAGCACTTACATCCTGCAAGATCTCTTTGTTAAACTTTGTAGCTCTGAGGACCTACGGAGCCTTTTGTTCACCATCCATGGTTCTGCAAATTTGTGGCACATTTATTCAACTCTCCTTGGGTCTAAAGACCTGTGAAGCTATCTTCTCTTCCTATGCTTTTGGGTGGGTCAAATTGTAGTCTACGTCCTTGACAATTCAAGTATACATTTCTAAACTCTTTCAATCTACTTTACCTTGCATCTTGTAGCACATATGCTCACTATAGTGGGGAAAAAATGTAATGGAGTGAATTTGCACCCCTCGCAAGTTCCCTTTTTACATACCCTCACCTTAGAAAAATTAAATTCAACAATGCATTTCCACTTCATCCAATTGGTCTCTGCCCACTTGGTGACTGTCTGTAGTGTCGGTGGGGGAATTTTTGTAAGGGACACTAGCACGACACAAAGACATATGTGTGGTGCATTATCGTCTTGACAGGATTCCTGCCTCTAGAATCTGTAGAGGCATTACACTTCTCCATTGGCGATAGAGTAACACCCCTATGCCCTTGATCAACCTTGAACGACTCTTTTGGGCTAGTTTTCACTTCAAAACATTTCATTCTTCATGCAATTGGTGCTTCTTCACAATTCTTGACACTTCTACACACTTTGGATTGTTCTCTAAACACTTTTGATCACACTTCACTTCTTGTTGCACTTTTTCCACCATTGGAGTTGCGACTTGGTGTCTTGCAAGACTACTTCTTCGTTGTTGTGACAACGTCGACTTTGCTATGCTTACATTTTCCTTTGTGCGCTTGAGGGCGCCTTGATTGGGAAGGTGATATTGCTTCATTTCTTCATTTTCATAGCATTGTCATTTTATTCACGCAGCATAGCATTTTTTCTCTTGCTTGGTAGCACTTTCTTCCATTACTTTCTTGATCATATTTTCTATCTCATGGCTATTTTGGTTGTCTATGGAGGTGGGAAGACCAAAATGGGGGTTTGACTATGGCAAGCCCTGAAATAGCCCCAACATTTTCCCCATTCTATTGTGTGTAGTTTTGCATTTGTGTGGAGCTTACAGGAGGCTAGACCATTCGTAAGTTATATTTCTATCACCTTTTCATTCTTGTCAAGTTCTAGTTGGAACCTTAAATTATTTCTCTCATTATTCAATTATTTTGTCATTCTTTACTTTTATTATCGCATTAAACTGCATTAGTTAAGTAGTCAACACATCTCTATGGATTTTTGTATTGGATCTTGCACTTTTTGTCTGTACAGATGCCATTGCACCTGTGAGATGTAGCGCACCACACTATCATTCTTGTTTTGCGTTGTTTTCCTTCGACAGACAGCTGTCTGAGGTACAATCTGAAATCCAAAAACTTTCTCTCTTAACACCCTAAAGCTCTCAGGTTAGTAGAAAGGTAGCAGTACTGAGAGTGCTCTTATTTATCTACCTTAAACATCTTACAACTTTCATAAACCTTCCATTTAGCTTGAGTTAGATTAGGGCAGTTGATCGTTCTAGACCCTCATGTGACCTGGGGTCCTAAGGGTTTGATCCCCCTCCTCTACAAAAGAATAATGCTTTGACTACAAAAGAGTAGAATGATATGGATTAGTATTTGGGCACCCATGAGAGGGAAGGCTCTCTTGATGCATTGTGTGGTATCTCGAGCATAAAACCTCCTCAATCAATACTGCCATCAAAAAAGAAGAATCATAGAAAAATTTAGATGTTTTTCTTAAAGATTCAATTAGTAAAGGGTGGAGGTGTTTTATGATAAATAAAATTAAATATGTGAAAATTAAATAATTAAATAATAATATTTAGCTATCCTAATGGCGAGGGAAGAAGAGCAAAAAAAGGCAGGTGATCTTGGCGGTCGAGCATGGGGCGATGTTGAAGTGGATGGGTGTTCGCAAAAGGATGGTGCTGCAAAAAGAAGGGTAGGCGATAGCACATACACTCCTTAGTGGGTGTTTGAGAAAGGAAGATGGGTGGATCAGTGTCAACCCTGTTATAGGAATTTGGGGTGACACAACATAAGGAACTATGAACAAAATACTAGGGTTGTGCAACATCATTGGGAGAAATTCAATACACCCCTAGGGTTGTAGTCAATGGGATGGGTGTATCAACCTAAAGAAAAGGTGAGTGAAGGTGGAAGGAGATTTCAGAACACAAGCTATAATAGTCGTAGAGTTTGGGATTGGCCACAAATGAAGAGCAACAGGCATGGGTGGTTTGGGAAAAAATGTAAATCACAGGCCAACACTTTGAATAATTGGCATGACAAAGCTATGGGAAGCAAGGTGCACACCAGTAGAAGGTGGGAAGGACGGGTGAACACAACTAGAGGCATAAGACCTACTCCTTTCAATGTGGAGGTGTCTAGCAGGGGAAATAACACGGTGGTGGGGAAGGGATTTAGTAAGAAGTTTAGCAGTCAAGTGGTGGTGGTACCCTCTTAGATTCTGAATCTGAGGATTGAGCGACTGAAAGACTGGGCACTCATAGTGAAGTGGTGTGGCGAAGGGGCTACTTGTGAGAAAGTAATGCAATGGTGGCTGTAAAAATTTAAAAACAAGGTATATGTTTGAACCCTAGCTCAGGATTATATGTTAATTGAATGCATAGATACAAATTTGAAACAAGAAATTTTGTATGGCGAACCTCTGTTTTTTGAAAATTACGTTTTTATTGTATGGACTGGGTCACGAATTTTGATACAAGCAATCACTAGATCAAATCCATGCTAATGTGGATTTGTCTAGAAGGGATCCCGACAGAGTATTGGAATGGGGATGCCCTAATGGCAATAGGTGGTTCCCTGGGGCCTTTCTTGGGAGCAGATAAAAATTTCCTCAATGGTAAACCGAGGGCGAAAGCAAGGATTGTAGTAATGGTGGATCTGGAGGAAGGGGTAGTTGATGAATTGGTACCAATGACATCAAATGGGAAATGGAGTCAAAAGGTGTCTATTGAGCATTATGTAGTAGATTGCAAATTCCTTCCAGGAAGAGTGATGATGGTTGGAGGCTCTAAGATGGGAATAGGAAGGTCTAAGTTAGCTTCTAGTATGAAGTTTGAATCTCCCAATAAAATGCAACTTTTGGGGGAAGGTTTTAAGGAGAATTTGGATAAGAGAAGCAAAGGGAAGGAAGTCAGTTTTGATCCTTTGCCCCCAGAATCCTCCAAAAATAGGAAAATCTTAGCACATTTGGGCAAGGCTGGTAATGATCAGGGGGCATGTAAGGAACATGTAGACAATGCAAAGCTTTGATGGTGTGGAAGCCATCTTTAGAAAATAATGTGAAGGATGTGGAGGAAGGCGATATGGCGAATTGTATAGGGGAAGACATAAATGATTGTCTACTGAGAATTGCTATGGATTCTGAAGGGCTTTGGTGAGAAGAAAACAAGCCTCATGTGGATTGTTTTGGGGTTGGGTCAGAGATGGAAGCGATGGAACCAGCATTTGGTGAGCTCTTGAAAGAAGAGCGTCAGATGCTCATGGAGGCAATGGAGGAACCCGATGATGACACAAATAACCCTAAATCACCAGCAACTTTGGGAATTCAACAAAAGTCTGCAAAGAAGGTGAAACCTAATTGTGGGAAAAAGAAATCGCGGGGAAGGAAGTCACACCAGGAATTAAGGGCTATTGATGATGATGCAGCTAGACAGGTAAAGCTACTGAGGTCAAGGAAGGGTTGCCCCCTTCCCGAGTCGCCATGAGGATCCTTTCATGGAATGTTAGGGGCTTAAATAACAAACGCTTGGTCAAGTGCAAGTTGGATTTGGTTAAAGCAGATGTCTTAATTCGAGAAACTAAGCTAACCACAACATATTTTGGCATAGTAAAGTGAAAATTGAGAGGTTGGAATGCATCAGAGGCTCATGCTGAGTTAGCCTCTAAGGGTTTAACTATTTTTTGGAGGGCACAAACTACTCTGGTGGAGAGCTTGGTGTTGGTTTGCATTGGCAAGGATGTTGGATTCAAAGTATACACTCAAAACTGGATTTTGGATTGGTGAATGTATATTTTCCTAACTCTTGTATTCAAAAATAAAATCTATGGCAAGATATTGAGACTTTCCTGAATCAGTACCAAGGAGAGAGTTTCATTATTGCTAGGGATTTTAATGCAATTTTGGAGGGTAAGGATAAAATAGGTGGCATTCAAAAAGAGAGCCAATCTCAGAAGGATTTTAAGGATTGGATTGCTAGGAATCAACTACTATGTATTGATTTTAAGAACAAAACCTATACATGGTCAAATAGGAGAATGGGTTTCAGCTAGATAGCAGAGAAGTTGGATGGATTTTTATTTAGAGGTTTCCTTGAGGCTTTCCCCTTTCTTTGGGAGGCACGTATTATTCCTTGCATGGGATCAAATCACCACCCAATCCAATTAGATATAATTGAGAATAGAATTCCACTTTAGTCGCCTTTCAAGTTTGAAAATATGTGGTTCAAGGATCCCAACTTCAGTGGATTAGTAGAAGCCTGGTGGAAGGGCTTTCAAGTGAATGGTTCTAAGATGTTTTACCTAACAACAAAGCTGAAATGGCTGAAGTAGAAAATAAAGGAGTGGAATTGGGCACACTTTAAAAAAAAAATTGAAACAAAGGAAGAAATTGAAAAAGGGCCTCAAGAGCTAGAAGAGACAATAATTCAGGATGGGATGAATTTTCATAGCTATCTTAGGGAGAAAGAACTAATGGGAAAATATGAAGATATGTTAGTTAAAGAGGAAGTATTCTGGAGGCAGAAATTCAAGGAAATATGGTTAAGAGAAGGAGACAAAAACACAAAATTCTTTCACAATAGCACAAAGCAAAGGAGGTGCATGAAAAAAATTGCAAACACTAGGTTGGTCGATGGGACTTTGGTAGAGGATCCAAAGGAAGTGGTCGTGGAAGCTGTCTATTTTTATCAAAAGTTGTTGAACAATGAAAGTGGGTCGAGTCTTAGGCATCAAAAGGAGTTTCTCCGACACATACCTAAGCTTGTTTCAGAGGCTTAAAACAATATTTTGAACAATAGTTTTACAAGAGAAGAAATCAAAATGGCTTTGTCCCAATTACACCTGGACAAGGCACCTGGCTCGGATGGGCTGTCAGCAGGTTTCTTTTAGAGATTTTGGGATCTAATTGGGGTGGAATTGGCGGACACCATTGAAGTATCATGGAATTTGGGGAATTTGTTGCAGGAAGTGAACAACACTTTGATTGTACTAATATCGAAGAAGGAAGTTGCCAAAAATCTAGATGAATATAGGCCCATTTCCCTCTATAACATGATTTACAAGGTAAGGATGAAGGCCATGGAAAATTGACTCAAACTTATTCTACCAGAGCTGATATCCGAAGAACAGTCTAGTTTTATACTTGGAAGATCAATCTTGGACGAGATAATTGTGTCCCAAGAGGTTATACATTCAATTCAACAATCCAAACAAGCTAGTATGCTCATCAAACTAGATATTAAGAAGGCCTACAATATGGTTGATTGGAGGTTTATGCTTAAAGTGATGGAGGCCTTTGGCTTTAATAAGAGGTGGTTAGATTGGATACTCACATGCATCTCAACTCCTTGATTCTCAATTTTGGTGAATGGTTCTCCTGAAGGATTTTCTAAGTGTCTAGGGGGCTTCAACAGTGGGACCCAATCTCCCCTTGTACATACTCATGGCTAAAGCCTTGGGTCGCTCAATCACAACCAGTATCAATGTGGTTTAGGTGGAAGGAATTGAAGTAACCAGCGCTATGTTGCCTGTCTCACATCAACAATTTGTTGATGATACTATGTTAATGGGGTCCGCCAAGCAGAAGGAGGAAATCAATATAAATGCAATCTTGGGCAAGTATTCCTTGGCTTTTGGACAACTGGTAAACAAAGATAAATCATAAATCTTCTTTTTGAATAATTATGCTTGGAAGGAACAAGACATTCTAAGAGTGCTCAATTTTAAGAAAGGGGAGCTGCCATGTACCTATTTGGGCATTCCAATTGATAAAGGATTCAAATCTATAAGGCTTTGGGATCCATTAAAAATCAAGCTAAATGCGAGACTGAACTCTTGGAAGGGTAAGTGGTTGTCCTAGACTGGGCGAATCACTTTGGTCAAGTCAGTGCTCTCTACCCTTCCCATATACTTGATGTCAGTTTTGGTGTTGCCTTCGAGTGTAGAATTAGAATTAACAAAGCAATCTAGGACTTTCTTTTGGCAAGGAAATGAGGATAAGCGTAAAATTGTGCTAATTGCCTGGGACAAACTATGTAGATCCAAGGAGGATGGGGGTTTGGGTTTCAAAAGGATGAGCCTTCATAAAAAAGCACTTGGGGCCAAGCTAGTGTGGCAAATGCATAAAGAATCCCAGAGCAAGTGGGCCAAGATTTTGCACCATAAGTACTTGGATGGAGAAATTGATAGGGACATCTTGAATATAGCCAACCATTCCTTTGGATCGTGAATCTGAAACTTCATGCAAAGATGTAAAGCAGTAATGACTACCTATCCTGGGATGTCTGTGATGGGAGCAAAGCGTTGTTTTGGGAAGATTCGTGGGCTGGCTATCGAAGCTTATATAGTCTAATTTAAGTGAATGAGGTAAAGACCCTGCTTAAGCGCCTCTAGGGAATACATGTCAAAGACTATATTGTCAAGAATGAGGAGGTTAAGCATTTTGGTTGGAAGTGGATGGATTTCAATTGTCTTGATCTCCCCCAAAGAGAAGTGCAATTATTGAAGGAGAACCTAGAGAAACGAACATTGTTGCTTTGGGATGTCTCAGACTTGCTGTTTTGGGCTGGTGCAAGTTCAAGCAGTTATAACGTAAAGGATGGCTACAACATGCTATACAAATAGTGGCGTAATGGTCGCATAGATCTTCCCCTACATTTATGTTGGAACACCATGTGCCTTCCCAAAGTTGGGGCCTTCGCTTGGGCAACGGTTCAAAAGAAAATATTGACTGTTGAAAGATTTCATCATTTGGGCTTTCAAGGTCCTTCGAGATGTGTACTGTGTGAGAGTGAAGAAGAGACGAGTGATCATATTTTGTTGGGTTGCCCATATGTGCAAGGTTGTTGGAAATGGCTTTGGGCGTTGCTGGGGTGGAGTAGTGCTCTTCCAAATGATCTTTGTTGCTTGTTCTCCACTTGGCCCATCCTGAAAAGAAAGTTGATCTTCAGTGACATGGATTATCAGTCCATCAATCATGGTGTGGGAGCTTTGGAAGGAAAGAAATAGAAGGATTTTTCAAGGTAAAGGAATGGGATCCTCCTCCCTCATCAATAAAATTGAGGCAATATTGGTAGAAACCTTGAATGCAAAATTGGACCTCAGAATGTGCAAAGACATGTATTTCACTGAGTGGGATTCTCGACTTCAGGTTGCTCTGCCCTCACTCTGGATCCTAGTGTGGTTCAAGAAGGGTGGTAATGAGGCCAAGGAAGAGAGGGAGAGGACAACATGGACCCCTCCCCGAAGGGCTAGTTCAAGCTAAACTTTGATGGTGCTTCTAGAGGCAATCCTGGGTTGTTGAGTGTAGGATGTATCGTCAGAGACTGCCATGGGGAGGTTGTTATGTCCACTGCTAAAAAGCTACCGTGTGGAACAAATAACGAAGCAAAATTCCTAGTTCTCATCCATAAGATCTCTATGTGCAAAGGCTTGGGTGTGAAGAAAGTGGTAGTTGAAGGTGACTCTGTGTTACTGGTTAATGCCATTAGGAGGATATAAACACTGAATTGGAATCCATTAGAGATGCTCAACCTAGCATTGAAGATGTTGATTCCTTTGAACTATACACAGTGAATCATATCTATAGATAGGGTAACGTCGACGCGGATGCGCTGGCAAATAGAGGTGCAGATGGTTCTTAAGTCTAGTGCCCATGTATCATTGGGTCAATTGTTTATGCCTATATGGATAGATTTGGCACATGGGTAATTCCTTACTATTTGGGGTTGTGTGAAATCTCTTGCACACGAGCTAGGTGTTCAAGGCATTCATCCAACATTAACACCCACATATGCTCATGGAAGTCTAATGTGTTCAGTCAACACATGGTCAATCCGAATCCAGAGAGTTGAAATGACGACACCCCCATTATGGTACCTCTAGATACATGTGGTGGCAAGTGAAGTTTCCTTGGTGGTAGGGTTATTTACTCCTTTGAGCTAGTATGGTTTGGATGAGACATGTTTGGTCAGATGACTGTCATAAGATCCTCATGCTACATTACAGCCTATGATTGCATTAGCCTTGAACCAAATTGACAAGTACTATTACTATTAATGGTGCATCCTAATGATGATGCTTGTTTTTGGCCATGTCTTGCCTTACGCATTTGGGATGTTGCACACCAAAGATGGAAAAACATGCAAAGTTAATGCAAAGTTTATTTAAGGTCAAATTGGTGGCACTTGGGCATACATAGTTTTTCTATGAGGACTCCAATAAGGCTACGATGTTCCAAGAGTCAATCAAATTTCTTGGGATTCATAACAAATCGACGTCTCAAACATATATATGCCATTTGAAGGATGTGCTTTGCCTTGAAGCTGTCAGAATGGTAATTTGAAGAGATTTTTCCATCTCTGTCAACTAGTACCGGGTGAACTCCGACATTTCTTCATTTTTTATGGCAACATTTTTGGACCTAGGAATTGCGAATGTTTAGTGTTTGCTCTTGCTATGTGAGGTGTTCAAGGAGGTTGTCATCGGGGATGACCTAGATATTGTTACTATGGTTGAGCTTGGTGTAGAAATTCCATGTTCGGACGACATGGTGCACATACTACAAGAAGGGGTGAATGTGGATCGTCATCCATCATTTTGAATGTGAATGCCTGGTCTCTCACTTGCCACATACGTTGGGCTCTGTTGGGATATGACTTCCTCTATTGGCGCCTTGGCCTGATTGAGATGGAAGATCTGCAATGGGCGCTAGATTTTTTTGTAGTTGTGGAGGGTGGCAGCTTCTACGATGATGTCGATTGACTCTGGGGAATTCCTTTTCTGCTAAGATCACACTTCTTGTTTTGAATGGGTTAATGTTGTGCTGGTGGTGGCAAGGAATTTCTACAATGTTGGTGACTAATGCATGGGTATCATGGTCCTACCTTTTATCTTTGGTCTGCTATTTTGACTATACGCTTCATGGCTCTTTGTGGTGTTTTGTATCTATGTATCAGGGTTGTCTATAAAGTTTGATCAATCTACCCTTGAATTTTGGGCTTGGAAAAGATGCAATATTTTTTGATATCAATATAATACATGCAACTTTAGTTGTGTCTTATGAACCAAAAAAAAATTAGTAAAGGGTGGAGGGGGTAATATCCTCCAAAAATCCAAAGATTGGCCTTTCTTGAAATGTTAAAGGTTTAAATGCCCTTATCAAAAATAGGTTGGTTAAAATTCAAGTTGTCGGTGTTGAAAAAGACTTTGTTCTCCTACAAGAAACCAAAGTATCTAAAGAAAAGTTTTCTAAGCTTCTAAGAACCTTTTGATAAAATTGGTAGGCCTTACTTGCCTTGGTAGAGGGTGCTTCTAAGGGCTAATGCATCTTATGGAATTTAATTTTAGTACAAATATCTTTAGTGGCCAAATATTCTAATTAGATTTTTTCCTATTTCTAGTTTTGCAAATACAATGCCTTTGAAGTTATTTTTAATGTTTACAACACTAGTATCCCCATTAGGAAATGGATGAAATCACAATACTGTATCTCACGTTTTGGCCAAGATGGACATTTATATCAACATTTTTAACTGAATCTTTACCTTATGGGACCTATAGCAGCTAAATCGTTAAGAATTTGAAGATATACAAACTAGTGGTTTTTGGAAATTTGTGTGTAGATTCTAATTTTTTTTATTTTTTATTTTTTTTGAAATAAATCATGAATCTTTCAACACCTCTTTTAATAACTAGTTTTAAATAGTATACAATATTTTCAGAAAGTAACGTTCATGTTATCAAACATAACTTTTTTCTAGAAAGGATAAAATTCTAATTTTTAAAATATAGATTCTTAGCATCAATATCTAGCCAGAAAGGATATTTTTTCATAATTTTTTGTTACATATTTTTTTAATTAATTTTTGAAGTCGTTGTAACTATAGTTTGGACATAAGTGTATGTTGTCAAACATAACTTGTTGTGTATATTATTGAAACTCATTTTTTATTTTTTTTGTGAAACAAATACATCAATACCTAGAGAAAAGGTATTTTGAATTTTTTTTTTACAATGGTTTACTATTTTTCGACCTCTATAGAAAAAATAACTTGATGTTCAATGAAAAACCTATGTTCAGTAAAAATTAAAAATTAAAAACATGATAAAATGAAAACATATCAAAACTATACTTGTTGGAAAGATATTTTTGAGGTCTACAATCTTGCAAAATATAATTTATAAATTAATCCCTCAAAAGGTAAAGAAAAAATGTTTTTTTGCCATCATTTTGATAGATGCGAAGGAGACTCCATTGTAGGTATGATTTAATACTAGAGGGGTTCTATCCAAGGGGGTTTGATCTAAGGGGGTATTATCTAACCCTCTTCAATTAAAACCCTTTAGATGGAACCTCTCAAGGCTTAATTCATTAGTTTTTCTAAAGTAAGTGATTTCAGGAAAAAATCAAGATGTCCCAAAAGTGAGACACACTATTGTGGCAACACCCAAATGAAGGGTTTGGGATGAGTTATCAAGGCATCTTGCTTTGATATATGATTAAAAAGCTCTTCTTGGAGATGATTTAAATTTCAGAGTAGGTCCTATGGACAAAATAACTGGTCTTCCTAGGGCCACTCAATCAAAAATAGATTTCAAGGAGTTTCTAGTTAAGAACAATCTATGTGGGTCTTATCCCTCTAAGGAATTCTCCTTTACTTGGAATAATATAAGGAAAGTCTTATGTTACATAGTGGAAGGGTTGGACAAGTTTTTTGTCTCTCATTAATGGATCCAAAATTGGTGGGTATCTAAAATTATTATTCTTCTAATGCTTAGTTTGATTTGCACTACCCTCTTTGTTTGAATGTTTTTCCCTACTCAATCGTAATCAATTCTCCCTTAAAATTTGAGCTTGTGTAGTTACAACACACATATATTAAGCAATTAGTTGAAAAATGATGGGTTTATTTCCCTATTTCCAAAGGTATGTGTATGTTTTGTTTTGCTAGAAAATTTAAAAAAGGTTAAAAAACATTTCAAGTAAAATAGGGGGGTATTTATCAAAAAAATTTAAAGAAAAGTTTGTCACAAAGGCTTCCCTATAGAAACTCAAAAAAACCATTCAATAATTTAGTTTTCCTAATGATCTTTTAGAAGAAAATTATATTTTATTGGTCATACAAAATCCATGTCTACTGATGTGTATATATTATTATATTTTCTTGCATTTAGTCAATTACTTTTATTGAATTTTATGCACCTAAGATAAGATAAATTGCTTACGTAGGTATCTATTTAGGTAGGTTGCATTTGCACATGTGACATGTACTTTCCTAATTTGGTGTATATGCACATGTCTACATATCCTTTATCTTGCATTGGTTATACAATCACATATATTGGTGGTGTATCCTTTATATACCCACTTGTATCTCATTATTGAGCATCTCTCTTGTATATCTTTTACATATCACATCCTTGAATATAATATCATTATCCTATCGTTTTGATCTTCTAATTTGTGTGTGCTTGAATTTAGATTTCTTGATCTTGGGTGGTTAATTCTATAGAAAAATATTACATTGTAGTAGATCTTATGGGATTACTCCTTAGTAGTCCTTTTGGGATCTAGATTACAAATCTTATCTTAAAAAAAATAAAAATTAAGTGTGTTCTTCTCCTGCATTTAACGATGATACAAAGAATCATAAAGAACCTAATAGAAATACTAGATTATAGGGGGGTCCTAAATTTTTTATTACAAATATATTTCTAATCTTGAAGAAGCAAATCTAAGTTCACCATTGAGTTTAAAGTATTTAATATAATGAAATTTTGTCTTTTGTTATGTCTAAATTGGGCATTATACACTAGATCTACAAATGTTTTCATTAGGAAGATGCTTACTGTTGGGTGAAAATTATGTAATCCCTTTTAACAAATTACAAAACCTGAATTTTAGCCACATCAGTGTGAGATACAATCTCTCCTCTCAGAAAGCGAAGGCGCCCTTCTTACTGCTTACTGAAACTAAGTAAAACTAATTAAGTATTCACAATAATGTACACTACAATTAAGATATGGGGGTGTGTCGCATTCATAATTCTCTCTTTTTTCAAAGAATATGTTATACAATGCTTCACGATTTTAATTTCCTGATTCGATACAACTTCAAACTAAAAACAAAAGCAATAATTTCAATATTCCTATCTTGTCAAAGCAAAGCCTAGGAATACTAACATGATAACGATAAATGATAAAACAAGAAAAGCTCACGAAGGCACAAAGTCGTTATGTAGCTTTCACTAATGAATCCTTTAAGATATGTAACCGGAGTTGTATTAGAAGCACAAAGTCTTCTAGATACTATTGGTGATTTTTCCAGCAGAACCAAGCATTTCTCTAAAAAGCAGCCAACTCTTATAGTGAAGAATTACAAGGTTAGTGGCCAACACAACGAATATAGGATTTTTTGATCCTTACTCCTTCACTTCAGGCTTTGTGAAACCTAGGAGGGTGATCTGAATTGTGTTTTTGTGAAGTGTATTCGACTAGTAACACATTTATACAAAGATTGATTCCCATTTATTGTAAATAAAACCCATCTCACTAAAGATTTGGCGGATCTTTGGATGAATGACTATCTATTTTCTAGGAATCGGGGATATTCCTAAACCACACTTCACATTCACTATAGACTAAAATATGATGAAAGTGAACAACAAGCAGTTTGCATTAAATAGACAATTTGGAGCATGCAAAATTAATGATTCAAGAACTCCTCGCATGAGTGAGTTGATAATTTTAACAGCTCGACTTTGAATCTAGGCCGTCAATTTTAAAAAATTTAAAACTTCATCCATGGTGATCTAAGCCTCATTTTTATGCCTTTAGTAACTTGCTCTAGAAAACAGCGGTTCCAACTCAAATGTTGCCACGTCTTCTCTCAATCTTGATTAATCATACGCGATCTGTCAATTAGCATGTATCGCCAGCCTAATATGTGTTCCTTCATTAATATTGGTGAAGTACATTAGAGCAGTGTTTTTTAGAGAGAATATTTCCTTATACACTTCATCGCTCATTATTGATCCTCCCCAAATTTTAGGGTGTAATTAGCGATAAAAGCATTGTTGCGATGAAGTTTTGTCTGATAGATCATCCTATTTTAAAAACATATCAATGGTTCTCTAGTCATCTTGCTACTTTCCTTTATATGATGTCCTCAAGATTCTGCCACGTTGCCTATTCCAGCAATAGCCATCACCTATCGTGGATGCATCTTATCCTTCGTCGGCCTTATCAACGATGCAAACATCCCACGATCAAATCTCAACCTTCAGATATATGGCTCGTCCCTGATCACATTCATCCTTCCATCGCACATTGCTAATTCAAACTTTGCACCTTAGCTCCTATTAGTGACGAGAGATGTAGTGAGGAAATCAGATTTAGACATGTACAGTTGCATGAAAATTAATGGTACAAAAGACATCGCACATAAGATCTTATTATATTAGCAAAAGAAACCTTTCAAAGAATCTCATCACTCATCGCAATTTTGAAACTTAGGCTCAGGAATGAATCCACGGCGAGCGATAAAATAGAAATATTAGGCCATCGCTCATCGCTAATTCTCCTCATACCATTTGCAAGCAATTAGCGATGAGAGGATTTACATAGTGACAATTTGTATCACGTATCGTTAATGCATAATTTAGCACTTAAAGCATATCTGTGATACACGATGCAAGGGAATTCCATCATATCGCTCATCGTTGATCTTAAATTTATCATTTTATGACCATCTGCGATGAGTGATAAGAACATCATGCCAGAGGACATCTCTCATTGCTATTACAATGCTCAAGGCTCAAAAGCCATTAACGATAAGTGATTCCTTAACAATACACAGAACATTGCTCATCGTTGATTATTCCAAGAGCTCCAACTGCTATTCACAATGTGAAAAAATAAAAAATATGTTACTCATCGCTCGTCGCCAATTTAAAACATACATTAAAAAAAAATCAGCGATTGGCGATAAAGATATGATGGTCATTAGGAGTTAAGTGAAAACTTTAAGCACGTGTACTTAAGTTATTATGAGGAGGGGACCCTCTAGGATGATGCGATATAAAGGGCTCAAAAATTCCTAAGCCATAATAATACAAAGGATGTAAAGGCCAAAATGCGGCCCTCTACTTAACCTTATAAGAAAGAGGAAATTCAGACCTAAGCGTGAGGGACCGGTTACCTAACGACAGTGAATGACATAAGACACAACTTAGGCAACCATAGATTGGGAATATAAGTCACTGTAATAATACAATGACCAAGGGTTGTTGGACTCTTAGGTCATTTCTGCAAGATTTTAATCAACATAAGACCCTAGCACAGTGATGGGGACATGACCTAATATCAGAAATAAGGGCCCAAGCCAAATTTTTCATAGATTTAAGGTGGAACAAAGAAATTTTTTGAGGGTTTTCATCAGTGGCTCCTATTGGGGACACATGCCTCTTACAGGCATGGTGAGATCCTAGAATTTTGGGTGAAGCAGACCAGGCACAAAAACCAAAACAAAAAAAAGAAACAACATATGCACAAGATTTTACACAGGCCAAAAGACTTGGAAAGGGAGATCCAATCTCCACTCCACTTAAAAAATTCTTCTGAGGTGCAAATTTTAGTATGCACTCTGCAATCCAACTAGGCTTTATTTCATGTTTGGTGGCACCAGGCCACTGAAACCTCGGGCTAATTCTTGCCTTTTTCAAAAACTAGCCTTTTGAAAGAATTGATGTCCTTCCATCCATATTTTCCTCTGTCATACCATTGTGACAAATTTGAATTCATTCCTTCCAAAGCAAGTGTCAGGCCTCTTCTGAACAAGTGAGAATTTTCCTAATTACAAACACTGCCACTAACATTTCCCACAATTTTTCTGAGCATACCATTGCTAGTGCAATCTCTATCATTCTTCCTTGTATAATTAGGCATAAACTAAAAAATTTCATCCTTACATGACACATATGTGTTATGTTCATCATATGAAACATGTTCATACTAAAAATAACATGCCTTTATCTTCATCTTATTGTCATGTTTCATCAAAATACCTCCCATCTGAACTAGAAATTGAAAGTGTTCATACTCTTCCAAGTAGTTGGCATCAAGATACTCAACCTTATTTGCAACATTTATTTCAAATGTAAAACATTCATAGGAATTACCCTCTAGGATCTCATCAATATGTTGCTTCGCTTGTTCAATACCACATTCTAACCATGTGTCAAATGCATCATTAAAGTCCTCAACAAAAAGTGGATTATCTCTGCACCAATAAGGATCATCATTTCTTATCTCTAGTGCAGATGGAGGATCATTAAATAAGGGGTTTTCCCTTACATTCATTGTTGTCATAAAAGCCTCATCCTCAACATGAAGGTTTAAATCTTTCATATCATCATTGCACTCAAAATTCACTATAATCACTAGAAGAATATATAGACATATTTTCAACTTCATTCCCATCCTCAGTGGTTAACATCTCTAACTCATATTCTGAAAACTCTTCATAGGAAGAACATTGTTCCTTCTCAAGAAAACATGTGTTCTCATCATTATCAACACATTTCTCATCTGCAACAAATGATTCTATCCCTTCTTCATGAGGATAATCACAATCAACGGAAAATTTACCATACTTAATTCCATCATCATTACTACAGCAAGACGACTCATCAAAATTGCAACTATGTTCAAAAAATTTAGACTGAATACTCAGCCTTATGTCTTCCATAAGACAACAACTGCTAGAACCTTCAAAAGAATTGAAACCACACATTTCATTTGCTTCATTGAGGTGTACATTTTCAACCTTTACTCCACTCTCTTCTTCTTTATGTGATATCTCACTACTTGACTCATATGGAGCAGTAGAAACATCATCATCATGGATTGAAAACATGATATCCTTTTGATGATCATCTCTAATATTTTCAAAAAGAGAAAAGTATTCACACATTTGATCAAGCCTATCAGGCTTCAACTCCTTTGGCAAAGCACTCAAACCTGGTTCATAAGATTCATAAAATAAATCAATGCGCATTGAATTTTCAGGTCTATGACACTCAGGAATTGTAGACAGAGTATCCATAAATCTTGCATGGAGATCATATGTTGATTCTCCTTCATGTTTCCTAATGGCCTCTTTTAATGGTTTAATAACTAAGCCTTTAGAGTTGTGACTTAGAGATTGGACATCTACACTAAGTAGCTATCTCACTCATCATGAAGGTACATTTCATTTTTCAACCCAGGGACGTAAACTTGAAATGGGTCAGCATTGTATGTGTACTAGGACACTACTGCAATCATCCATAAACTAGGAAAGAAACAATGTTGGAAGGAAATCAACTTAAACACTAAGCATAAATCAACATCTGCACTAAGCATTAACAACTGTACTGGAAATGAAAGATAGAAATGAAAATCTCAGCAAATAGATAGGAAACTACTTTGTCTACCTTGGCTGCAAGAACAGCCACAAAACGGAATTTACGTGGCTATAGGAATATATAGTTGATGAAATTGAAACTAACTATTGAGCAAAAAATAACTTTTAAACTAAATAGGTGGAATTCTCACCAAGTGGGCCCCCTTGGGTGAGTCTCCCTTAAACTAACTCAATTGCAACAACTTAGAATATCATATTATTTCTTGAAAGTATGAGTACATCTTAGCGATATGACTGTATTACTAAAATTGGATAATGTGAATATAAACTCAGAACATCCAACCTTATCAAAAGGGGCATCTAACCATTATTTATAAAGATAAAAACTACTGAGTAACCCTAACTACCTAGGCAGTCAACTCCATCAAAATAGGAGGATGTCACTTATTGAAAGCATACAAAAAGATGGAGGAAGTTATGCATGTGCCAAATTGGTCAAAGCAGACTTGCTCCAACAAGAATCTAACACAACACACTCCCTATATTTTCTCAATAGACAAATATGACCATTAAAAAGGTAGTTACATTCTTTTATTCAAATTAGGGATTTCCCTCCATGAGAGTTTTCCCTCCTTTGACCTCTTAATGATCATCTTCTTGACTTTCTTGGTAACCGACCAACTAGCAAGAGTTTCTCCCACTTGGAAAGCTATGTTGACATCAACATTTTAGTGGAAACCTATATAATAACATTAGCATGCACAAACAATTGTATATCTATAACTACCTTAGTAACATTCATTCAACCACCTGTAAAATCAATATAGATAATTCACATAACATGATAATGTCATTAAAATTCGCAAGGATAAACTTATGCCCAAGCTATGGTTTTAAGGAAAATATCAACAACCAAGTGTCAAAGTTTATGATAGCAACAAAAAATATATATAATGAACCCAATCAAAATTGAGCCATTAATTGGGCTCATCATTCCCCCAACCTAACTTTTGGTTGGTCCTCCAGCAGAAGGAGCACTATTCTTTTGCCTAGTCAATACCCTAAAGTCACCAACTACCAACTGTCCCACAACGGTCTCTGCAGTGTCTGAATTAGGATCCCAGTAGAATCCTTGTTTGTTCTCTAATTTGTTCCATCTTTCCCTTTCTATAGCTATGTCATACTGGTAAAAATTGTAATCTGGCACATGCCAAAATAGTGTAGGTGGCTAAAATGTTAATGGAAGCCAAAAATGTTGTCTCATCCTTCCAATCTATATGTATCTGTTAACTTGTTTGCATGCTACAACATAGTTTTGTAAAGAGTGGGGTTCAACTTGTTTCAACTCATCTGGAAAATTGTTCCACCTCTGTGCTAAGTACCCCATTATTGATTTCCCTGTGGTTTCGACTACCTTCTCATATTCCTTGTAGGTCTCTTCTCTGACAGGAATAATCCTATTCTTGTAGCTTGGGAGGTAAAGAATTCTATGAAATGTCTGGAAAATATCTGTAGGGTTACTAGATTCAACTCTGAGAAGCAAGGGAGTATGAAATTTCCTTTCCCTGTAAGTTCTATACTATTTCCCCCAACTAATTTCATTATGAATATAGGACATAAATGCCCTTAAATGGAGGTCTCCAATATACAATAAGGGATTCCAATCATGATCATCAGACACAACATAATTATGCAGGTATAGTTCACATAACAAATTTTTAACATCAAGAGGGGCAAACTGATAAGCTTGGAAAAAATCATGTGGAGTGTCAATAGAAGGACTCAAACCTGAAATAATCCTTGACAGTTTAAAGGAAAGATTTTGCTCCTTCAAATGCAGGGAATACACTCTTGGAGGAGTTCTGCATGCCAACATTTTGGGTATTAAATCTACCACATTGTCTACATTTTCCTTCAAGGCAGCAATCTCTGCATTCTTTTCTTCAATCTCTGTATTTTTCTTTTTAATCTCATCCTGTAATTTGTGTTTTTCCTTTTTCCATTCCTCCTCTTTTCTTTGCATCTCACTCCATAGTTTTAGAGCTACATCATTCCATGAAAAGGTAGGAGGTTTATGTGTTCCTCCCAAAATATCCCTTTATACCAATTCTTGTTGTTCAAATAACAATAGTTGTAGTGATTTTGGTTGTTCATCCTGCTTTGGCTATAGGATTTTTGGATTCTCATCTTGTTCTTGCTCTAGGGGTTCTTGAATTTCATCTTTCTCTTGATTCTCAACCTGTTCTACAATGGCAGCAAGCTCTGCTAATCTGATATTTGCTTGTTCCTCAAAAGTATCTTTTTCCTCAACATTCACCTGCCCTATTGGGGCTTCTGTCTCCTCCCTAGATGTTTTTCTAAGCCTATGGATTCTCTTTGGAGGTATACCAGTGGCTGGCCCATTTGGTTTTGATTTCTTAAGAGGGTTTTTATCTTTTTCTTCAGTTGCAGGAAGAACAGTGTTATCAGTCTTTTGTTTCCTAAGGCTTGGTGTTGCTTTTTCTACCATTTGCTTCTTGGCCTTCCCCTTTCTCATTTATTATTCTTTCATTTGTGCCTCCTCTCTCCTAAGGGAAACTCTAGTTCGAATTGGGGTTTTGGGAAGAGCACTAACATCAGAGTCTAAGGATGAACTTTCCTTATCTGAATATTCTGACTCAAAAGAACCAATTTCTATAGCTTGCTCGGCTGCAGGAGGGTTTGAACTTGGGTTTGCACTAGAGGTTGAAGTTCTAGGAGTGGCTTCAACAACCCTCTCTCTCCTACTAACCCTACGAGGTTGAGACCAACCTCTAGGACGTACATTGTCTAGTCTAAATTGACCAATTTTTACAAATTCCTCCCATGTCATATTAGACACCTCTTGCACAAAATTCTCTACTAAAATTTTTATTAAACAATGGTGAGAGACAAAATTATCCCTACCTTTTTGTGTTTTGACTGCCATGATGGAAAGGAGGTGATATAACACATTGGGAACGTTCGTTCTTCTTCCATGCCTCATAGGGTTCAAGAGCTTGAAGTGTACAAAATGGAAGCATGAATGGTGGCCCTCACAAGTAATATACTTGAAAATGTGGATGAATACTTGTTTCCATGGCTCTAGTAGAGAATTTATCTTCGTACCTTTCTTATCCACAACCAATGGAGGGTCACTGGGTTCAGTAAATTCAGCCCTGGCTGACCTTGCATCTCTAGTAATAGGGTATGGCTCTCCATCGGCAGGTAAACCCGTGACCTCTGCAATTCTCTCCTCAGTAGCGATCACCTCTAACCCTTTTACCATTGCTTTCCCCTCAGAGAGTGTCTGTGCAAATTCTATCGCAATGTCCTCATTATAGCTGTCAAGTTTCACGAAATAATCTAGCCATCTATAATTCTTGAACTCTGCTAAAGAAGGTGCATCCTACATTACCACATCATGAACCATGGGTTCATTCCTAATTAGTTGTCCTCCCATTGTTTTAGTTGCTCACAATGAAACAAGCACCCTGCTAAATTTCCTTTTCTTGCAATCTCTTTTTGAAACCCCAATTTCTTCTTCCTGCAATTCTTTTGTAGTTCTGATGCCAATGTCACGTAGCTCACCAATTTACCTTTTTGGATGATGTTTAAGATTATGACTAGGCAATAAAGATTCATAAATGGAGGGTATCATCAAGAAAAATGGCAGTGGTTTAGTGACATTTCGCACATGCAAGCCGTCATTTCAATTTATCATTCAAATTGGCTTATTTCAAATTTGTTGATATAGATGACACGTGGACTTGTGAGTTGACACTCCCCCCGAACCTAAATTAGAGCATGTCTCCGTATAGGCTGGGTTGTAATTATGATTTGCAGGGTGAAGTACAATTTTATGCTATGTGAAATATCCATTTTAAATTACAGTAATTAAAAAAATGCACTAAAGAAAAATAATATATAACAAATTGTCACATAAGTACCTAAAAACATGGAGTATCTTTGCAAAGAATGTGGAGAAAGTACTAGTTACCTTTAAAAAGTATAGTTGAGCAATTAATATAGTGGTGATGGAATGAAATGATGGCGAAGTGGAGTGATGGTGGAGTTATGGAAGAGAGAGAAGATAGAGATGGATGGGCGGATGGGTGGATTAATGAAGAAGTGGATTCTCACAAAAGTGGAAATTTTTATTATGAGTGATTGCATGTGTACTTGGATCATTCAGAAGGAGGGACACTAGGTCTACTTCCTTCAGCTGCAGGAAGTTCAGAGGTTGGGTGCTAATTAAATTACTGCATGAATTCTTCCTTGGACATTGGTTTATGATATAATCTTAGATGGTGGTCGTTGACCAAAAGTTTGAATCTGATAGGGTCAATGGTTATGCATTGTACAACACCATTGGGAAAGACTTTTGCAACTTCATACAGTCCCAACCATCTAGTCCAGAATTCACCTGCATTATCTTGATACCTGGAGTCATAAAGGAGTGCCCAGTCACTAGGTTGGAACTTATTTTCCTTTATGTACCTATCATGCCATTTGACCCTTTGATTTTGCACTACCTCAATATGATGTAGGGTTTCCTTTCTCATCTCATCCAAAGCATTCAAATGCATGATTCTATCCTTTTGTGCCTTGGATATGTCCATCCCGAGATCCAGTGTAGTCCTAAGAGTCTTATGCTCAAATTCAATGGGCATCATATATGTCTTCCCATATAGTAATTCAAAAGGAATGAAAAATGTGGTTGTTTTCCAGGTGGTCCTATAGGCCCAGACAGCTTCTGGCAGCCTATTTGCCCAATCCTTCCTGTGAATAGCCACTGTTTTGGTCAGAATTGCCTCAATTTCCCTGTTGGTCACCTCAGATTGGCCATTGGCCTGAGGATGATAGGGGGTAGACTTCATGTGCCTCACATTATACTCATTGACCAGTGTTGTAACAAAGGTTGATGTAAATTGAGCCCCTTTATTAGTCACTATCGCCCTTGGGACCCCATATTGAGTGAAGATTTCCTCATAAGGAAATTTTGCAACCTTATTATCTTTGGCATGCTTCATAGCTTTAACCTCAACCCACTTGGTCACATAGTTAGTGAGAACCAAGATGTAGGATTTTCCATTTGATGGAGGATCAATGGGGCCTACAAAATTAAGTCCCCATTTATCAAATGGAGTGATGACTACTAGGGGGTAAAGAGGCGTCTCATCAGATTTAGATGGTTGGCCCATCCTCTAACATCTATCATATTTCTTGATATACTTGCCTGCATCCTTATGAAGTGTGGGCCAGTATTATCCTGTATTAAGAATATTCATTGTTGTCCTCTTGGCTACAAAATTCCCTCCACATGGTTCATTGTGACATGCATGCAATATATCATATGTCTCATCTTCCCTTACACATCTCCTCATGACATGGTTTGGTCTAGTGTAGAATAAACATCCTGCAATCAATGAGAAAGGAAAGGTTTTCTCAATGAGCACCCTTCTCTCTTTTGGAGAGAAATGAGGAGGAACTCTCCTTGTAACTAGATAATTGGGTATGCCAACATACCAAGGTTTATGCACACTGATGGAAAACAAATGTTCATCAAGGAAAGAGTTGTCAATAACTTGATTGTCTTCTGAGGTAGTCAATCTGGAGAGAAAGTCTGCTACAACATTTTCCTTTCATGGTTTGTCAACAATGGTGACGTCAAATTCCTGCATCAACAACAACCACCTTGCTAGCCTACCTAAAATCAAGGGCTTATTCATGAGGTATCTTATTGCTACATGGTCTGTATGAATAAAAATATAATACCTTGTTATGTAGTGCTTGAATTTTTTAAGGGCATAGATGACTGCCAACATTTCTTTTTCTGTCATTGCGTAATTAAATTCAGCCCCCTATAGGTTTTTATTGAAAAAGTAGATTGCATTCTCAATTGTTCCTTCTTTCTATCCCAATATAGCTCCTATAACATACTTTGATGCATCTGTATGAATGTGAAAAGGAAGCTCCCAATTAGGGCCTTTGAGTATAGGAGCATGGGTTAAAGCTGCTTTCAAACCAAAGAATGCCTTGTCACAGTCCTTTGTCCACTAGAATTCAACATCTTTAGTTAGAAGATTGTATAGTGGTGTTGCCATTTTGTTGAAATCTTTGATGAAATTCCTATAGCACCCTGCATGACCCAAGAAATTTCTAACATCTTTTTGCTTTGTAGGAATAGGCAGATTGGTAATCACTTCAATCTTGGCTAGGTATACTTGAATTCCCTTTTGAGAGATGTAGTGTCCAAGGACTACTCCTTGCATCATCATGAAACACTTCTCACTATTCAAGGACATATTATGTTATTCACATCTTTGTAAAACCTTCCTTAGATTCTCTAGTGCTTCTACAAAATCAGCACCATAGGTAGTAAAATCATCTATATAAATCTCCATGCAATCATGTGAGATGTCTAAAAATATACTATTGACTACCCTTTGAAAATTTGCAGGTGCATTACACAACCCAAATGGAAGTACTAAGTAGGCATAATTCCCTCATGGATAGGTAAAGGTGGTCTTCTCTTGATACTCAGGTGCAATTTGTATCTAATTATAGCCACTGAATCCATCTAGAAAAGAAAAATACCATTTTCCTGCAAGTGATTCCAATACTTGGTCTATGAAAGGAAGGGGAAAATGATCCTTTTTGGTGGCAAAGTTTAGTTCCCTGCAATCAACACAAACTCTCCATTTACCTCCCTTTTTAGGTACAATTATCAATGGGGACACCCACTGGCTGTCTGAGATGGGGTAGATAAATCTTGCATCCAATATTTTTTGCGGTTCCCCTTTTATAATCTCCCTCAATTCAGGGTTGATTATCCTTTGTGGCTACCTTACTGGTGTGTAGTCATCTCCTATGTATATCCTATGAGTATAGAGCTTAGGATCCAATTCTTTCATGTCATGGTAGCCCCATGCAAATGCATGCTAGTGGGTCTTCAACAAGTTTGTCAAGGAGAATTGTTGCTCTTGATTCAACTTGCTATTGATATTCAGATGTTTCCCTTCTGACACTTGCACTTGTGTGGTTAACTCAATCATAGTTGTTTCACTAATGCTTGAAATTTTTAGTTCATGTGGCAACAATGTATGAAGCATATCAGTTGCTACAAGAAGTTCAGTTGTAGGAAGAGCGGGCAAAAGTGTCTTCACTGAACCTACATAACCATATTCATAAGTAGACGACTCTTCATGCACCTCACAACGGTTTTGAATTATGTGGGACAACACTTCATCTTCTTCCTGAAACTGTATGAAAGAAATTTTTCCTAACATCATGAGTTGTGCCACTGAATTGATTTCCTCGGCCTCTTCTCCAACATGTGGCCATATGGGGTTATCCATATCATGGGATGGTTGAGTAGGAGGGTAGAGAACAAGATTTTTGTTGCTTTTTCCCATAAAAAATAGTCATGTCCCCTGACCGACATCTAATATAAGCATTTTTTGTGGCTAGCCATGGCCTTCCTAGAATAATGGGATACTCACCTAATGTAGCTTTAGGAGAAAGGATCATAAAATCTGCTAGGTACTTCCAAGAGTCTAGAGTTACCACAAGGTCCTCTACTATACTGTCAGGTTTAACAATGGAACTATCAGCAAGCTGCAGGACAGTAGGAATACGTCTCATATTTGCAACATTTAGTTGATGCAGGATATCCTTAGTCATCACATTTATATTGCCACTCCTAAATCAATTAGAGCATTCCTTATTTGGATTCCATTTATGACAACTCTTACCACTGGACTACCTGGGTCAATGTACTTAGGAATTGTAACTTTTCCAAGCATGATATTTGCCAACTGTCCCACCACATGAACCATAGTGGGGTCTTTCTTTTTCCTCCCTAGCTTTATGAGACATGCTTCTTTGATTGCTTTGCCATATATGGGGACATATTTTATGGATTGGAACAAAGGTATCTTAACACATATGTGTTTCATCTGATCCAAGATGTGAAAGGTCGTTTCTTCCTTCTCTTCCTTTTGTTTAAAAACTTCTAACCTTTGAGGAAATGGTGGATCTTGATTAGTCTATTGAACTAGTTCAAGATTTCTAGGCACACTTGGTGCAATGGGGACATTCAGAGGCTCGTCTTCTTCCACGGGAAGCTCAATGATGATAGGAGTGGAAGGACCTAGCAAAGTAGTTCCTGATCGTAAATGGATTTCACTCACACTCAACATATGTAGGGAATTGATTAGGATCTGTAGAGTAAACTGGTTGCTGCTGTGGTTTGTTATTTGGGTTAGGTGTGGGTTGAGCTAGTAACTAAGTAGATCTAGGTGTTCTTGAACTTGAGCTAGTAGGAGGAGGCATTGTGGCATGTTGCTGAGGCTGTGGAGGTGGGTGCATATAATTAGTTGTCTGATTTGGCCATTGTTGTCCTCCCCTCCATTGGGATGTTTGTTGCTAGTTACTTAGAGGTGGTTGCCAATTCCCCTAGAACTGCTGCCAATTCCCCTAAGATTTTTGCCACTGTGGTGGAGAATTTCTATGATTGGGCTAGGTATTTAGAGGGTTATTCCAAGCTTGAGGTGGATATGCTCCATAATTGGATGGGTATGGGGGTTTCCATTGGTTACCAGATGCATAAGAATTGAAATAAGGCCCAACAAAAGATAATGGATCTAGTAGCATACCTTGTCTTGGGGCCCATGGTATCCTTTGTGCAATGTAGTAGACCTGATCATCATCACCCTAGATTGGCTTGAACTTAGGTGGGATCTGCTTTCTATCAATGTTAGCTACCATTTTGCATATGTAGTCCTTCTTTTATCTGCAATGAGGGCAATATTTTGCCAACATTGCCTCTGCCTCCTCATGTTTCTTCTTTGCTTGAAGTGTATCCAACTGAGTAGCTAGATTGTTTATGATGTCTTGCTTGAAATCTGCCAACAAGTGAGTAATCTCCATCCTTGAGATTCCATTGGTGGATGATTTACCCATAGAGTATTGGTAGCCTCTTCCTTTCTTTGAAATTTTCATGGAATAGTTCTGACATATCTTCTTAATATCATCCCAAGGAACTTGGGTGATATCTCCTCCTCCTATCAGGTCCAACGCATCAATGCAACTTTCATTGATCCCTCTAAGGAAGAGTAGCTTTTGAGACTCCTCATTGAGTGTATGATGTGGAGACTTGTGTAGGAAAAAATAAAACCTTGAAATGTAGTCCTGTAAACTCTCATCTTCCTTTTGTTGCATCCTAAAGATGTCATCTCCTCTCATATCACTTCCCCTAAATATTCTTTGTACTTTTCAAGGAACTTTGTTTTCATATACTCCCAAGTCTCCATAGTATTCTTACCTAAGCTCATAAACCATCTTAATGTAGCTTCTTTTAAGGTGGTAGGAAACAACTTAAGCCTATGAGAATCAGTGGTATAGTCATAGCTTTTGTAGAGGATATCAAACTCAAACAGGAAAGTGTCAGGGTCTTATGTGACAAACCCATAGAACTTAGGGAGGACTGAAGCAGGGATGTTTTCGAGGTTTTCAACTTCATTATGATGAGTGATAGGAAATGGAAAAGATGGATGGTTGGATCTATTTCTATTTGCATCAGCCATTGCTACTTGATGGAGTTCCAAAGCAAAGGGATTCAAATTTTGGTCTTCAGACGTAGTGTCAAAACTAGTCAAATTGGAAAATGCATCAACAAAAGGGTGTACCTCTTCTTCTTCTTCGTCTCTTGGTATATTTTGATGCTCAACTAGCTAGAATGGATCAAGGTCATTAGGAAGGAATCTCCCATGAGCATCTCTCCTCCTTCATCTACGCATGCGGTATTAACTTAGTATCAACCAACTCACACAAAGAATTGGTGGAAGAATAGTACGTCATTACTTTCCTAAATGAAAGGTATGCTAAGAAAAAACTTCAAAAATACTACAACAAGAAACAAACTATCAATGACTCCAAAGGACTTCCTAGTTTGACACCATCCCTGACAACGGTGCCAAAAATGTTGGCCTCCTTTAATGGTTTAATAACTAATCCTTTAGAGCTATGACTTAGAGATTGGACATTTGTGCTAAGTAGCTATCTCACTCATATGAAGGTGCATTTCATTTGTCAACCCAAGGACGTAAACTTGAAATGGGTTAGCATTGTATGTGCACTAGGGCTCTATTGTAGTCATCCATAAACTAGGAAAGAAACAATGTTGGAAATAAAATGTTGGAAGGAAATCAACTTAAACATTGAGCATAAATCAACATCTGCATTAAGCATTAACAACTGGACTGGAAATGAAAGATAGAAATGAAAATCTCAGCAAACAAACAATAAACTACTATGTATGCCTTGGTTACAGGAACAGTCACAGAACGAAATTTCAGTGGCTATAAGAATAGATAGTTGCTAAAATTGAAACTAACTATTGAGCAGAAAATAAATTTTAAACAAAATAGGTGGAATTCTCACCAAGTGGGCCCCCTTGGGTGAGTCTCCCTTAAACTAACTCAAATGCAGCAACTCAGAATATCATATTATTTCTTGAAAGCATGAGTACAACATTTTAGCGATATGACTGTATTATTAAAACTGGAAAATGCGAATACAAACTCAAAATGTCCAACCTTATCAAAAGGGGCATATGACCATTATTTATAGAGATAAAAACTACTAAGTAACCCTAACTACCTAGGCAGTCGACTCCATCAAAATAGGAGGATGTCACTTATTAAAAGTATAGAAAAAGATGGAGGAAGTTATGCATGTGTCAAATTGGTCAAAGCAGACTTTCTCCAACGAGAATCTAGCACAACACACTCCCTAGATTTTCTCAATAGACAAATATGACTATTAAAAAGGTAGTTACATTCTTTTATTCGAATTAGGAATGTCCCTTCATGAGAGTTTTCCATCCTTTGACCTCTTAATGATCATCTTCTTGACTTTCTTGGTAATTGACCAGCTGGCAAGATTTTCTCCCACTTGGCAGGCTTTGTTGACATCACCATTTTAGTGGAAACCTGCATAATAATATTAGCACACATAGATAATTGTATATCTATAACTACCTTAGTAACATTCATTCAACCACTTGTAAAATCAACATAGATAATTAACATAGCATGATAATGTCATTAAAAGTCATAAGGATAAACTTATGCCCAAGGTCTATGGTCTTAAGGAAAATATCAACAACCAAGTGTCAAAGTCTATGATAGCAACAACAAATATATATAATGAACCCTATCAAAATTGAGCCATTAATTGGGCTCATCATCTCCTTATGCAAGAGAAGGCTTGAACATATACAATAGGATCACAAATGCATGCAACTTCTTGAGTATGCGTTTGGGGCTGTATGTGATCAACATTATGGAATGATGTGTAAGCTAAAATAATAGGAGTGTAAGTGTTCTGACTTACACCTTTCATCAATGTTTGGTACCTTAGGGCAACAAACACTTGTATCCAAATGACTTATGTGCATTCCATATTTCCAGTTATTTTCAATGCTCATGGCTATCCAATAGGCCTGATGCAAGGTTTTAGGATCCTTATCTCTCTGTAGATAGCTCATCTTGTTATCAAAAGCTCCCAAATAAAAAACCAAACACACTGCATCACTTAGTCCCAAAATCTTAGGAATATCCCTCAATGTCTTAGCAAATCTCTGGTTAAATGTTGGGACCAGTTCGTCCTCTTCTTCCTCAATGCTCATAAATTTATTGAGCACAAAACTATAATTGATTCTTTCACCAAATTGCTCCATGAACACTGCTTTGAACTCATCCCAAGAACAAACAGAGCATGCTGGTAAATCAGAGAACCAATCTCTTGTATCTCCTTTCAAAGGTTAAAGAAACAACCTCATTATCACATCCTCATTATCTATCTCATAGTCATAGATTAAATTGTTGAATTCTTGTAGATGCTTTCTTGCTGATTCACTCTTTGTACCATTGAATTTTGGTAACTTATCTCTGATGTCAGATGGAATAACATTTGGGTAACAATTAATTCCACTGAAATTGATGGATTTGTATATTTCAATGTTAAAACTTCTCTTATTACATGACAAGGGTTGAGCATTATGCATTGTTACATTTGGGTCCACACAAGGATGCATAAGTTGATGATACATTTTCTTATAGCTCTACAAGCCTTTTTATTCTATGCAATTACACAAGGCAACTCAAACTTCTTTTACAACCTGATCTTAAACTTTTACAATACAAATTTATATCTCAACTTGCTTAAGATCTTCTAATGAGTTTCTTCAAAAAATATTGCATACTTCACTTCATAATAGATACTAAAATCTAGTAATATAGAAGTATGAAAACATATCACTACTATTTCCCTTTCTTAGTGCTTAATTTCACTGAATAGGGAATCAAATTTTTACAAGACTTACAACTATGGTTTTCATATACAGATTTATTTTTCTTGAAAACCAAAAACTGAAGAATACCTGGATATGTGCAGCTGCTGCAAATTCTTCTTCCTAATTGGAAATCTTTTGTAGATCTGAAATGTTCTTCACATCTTCATTAGGTTCTTTAGATAGAGTCTCCACCTCTCTTCATAGAGGACTAAACTTCAAACACTATGAAGCTCCTTCAAAGATGAATTTCCTTATGGGTTTTCTCCCACAACAAAGTCACACATAAATTCTTTGAAATTGCTACAACACAATTACTTCCAGGTCTGAAAAATTCTCAATATCTAAACTAGATGTTTAGATTCACTAAATTCTTGACTCTTAAGGCTAGATGATCCTCTATTAGAATTTTCTCAAGTTAGTCCCCAGCAGAGTCACCATTTTTGTTGGTGATTTTTCCAGCATAACCAAGCAATTCTCTAAAAAGCAAGCAACTCTTATAGTGAAGAATTGCAAGGTTAGTGGCCAACACGAGTATAGGATTATGTGGTCCTTACTCCTTCACTTTAGGCTCTGTGAAACCTAGGAGGGTGACCCCAATTGTGTTTTTGTGAAGTGTATTCGACTAGTAACACATTTATACATAGATTGATTCCTATTTATTGCAAATAAAACCCATCTCACTAAAGATTTGGCGGATCTTTGGATGAATGACTATCTATTTTCTAGGAATTTGGGATATTCCTAACCCACACTTCACATTCATTACAGACTAAAATATGATGAAAGTGAACAAGCAGTCTGCATTAAATAGATAATTTGGACCATGCAAAATTAATTATTCAAGAACCCTCGCGTGAGTGAGTTGATAATTTTAACAACTCAACTTTGAATCTAGGTCGTCGATTTTAAAACATTTAAAACTTCATCCATGGTGATCTAAGCCTTTTTTTTATGCCTTTTGAAACTTGCTCCTAGAAAACAATGGTGCCAGCTCAAATGCTGCCATGTCTTCTCTCAATTTTGATTAATCATACATGATCTTTCAATTAGCATTTATCACCAACCTAATCTGTGCTCCTTTATTATTATCTGTGAAGTACATTACATCGATGTTTTTTAGAGAGAATATTTCCTTATACTCTTCATCGCTCATCGCTGATCCTCCCCAAATTTTAGGGTGCAATCAATGATAAAAGTATTGTTGCAATGAAGTTTAGTTCGATAGATCATCCTTTTTTAAAACCATATCAATGGTTCTCTAGTCATCTCACTACTTTCCTTTATATGATGTCCTCAGGATTCTGCCACGTTGCCTATTCCAACAATAGCCATCGCCTATTGTGGATGCATCTCATCCTTCGTCAGCCTTATCAACAATGTAAACATCCAACGATGAAATCTCAACCTTCAGATCTATGGCTCATCCCTAATCACGTTCATCCTTCCATCGCACATCGCTAATTCAAACTTTGCACCTTAGCTCCTATTAGCGACAAGAGATGTAGTGAGGAAATCAAATTTAGACACGTACACCTACATGAAAGTCAATGGTACAAAAGACATTGCACATAAGATCTTATTATATTAGTGAAAGAAACCTTTCAGAGAATCTCATCACTCATCGCAATTTTGAAGCTTAGGCTTAGGAATGAATCTGCGACGAGTGATAAAATAGAAACATCAAGCCATCGCTCATCATGAATTCTCCTCATACCGTTTGCAAGCAATTAGTGATGAGAGGATTTACATAGTGACAATTTGTATCGAGTATCGCTAATGCAAAATTTAGCACTTAAAGCATATCCGTGATACACGATGCAAGGGAATTCCATCATATCGCTCATTATTGATCTTCAATTTATCATTTTATGACCATTCGTGATGAGCGATAAGAACATCAGGTCGGAGGACATCGCTCATCGCTATTGCAATGCTCAAGGCTCAAAAGCCATTAATGATAAGTGATTCCTTAACAATACACGGAACATCACTCATCGCTGATTATTCCAAGAGCTCCAACATATATTCATGATGAATGAAAACAAAAATATGTCTCTCATCACTCGTTGCCACTTTAAAACATACATTCAAAAAAAATCAATGATGGGTGATAAAGATATGATGGCCATTAGGACTTAAGTGAAAAATTTAAGCACGTGTACTTAAGTTGTTCTGAGGAGGGGACCCTCTAAGATGATGCGATAGAAAGGGCTCAAAAACACCTAAGCCATAATAATACAAAGGATGTAAAGGCCAAAATGGTGCCCTCTACTTAACCTTATAAGAAAGAGGAAATTCAAACCTAGGCGTGAGGGACCAGTTACCTAACGATAGTGAATGACATAAGACATAACTTAGGCAACCAAAGACCAAGAATATAAGTCATTGTAATAATACAATGACCAAGGGTTTTTGGACTCTTAGGCCATTTCTGCAAGATTTTAATCAACATAAGACCCTAGTACAGTGATGGGGACATGACCTGATATAAAAAATGAGGGCCCAAGCCAAATTTTTCACAGATTTAAGGTGGAACCAAGAAATTTTTTGAGGGGTTCCATTAGATACTTCACAAAAATTCCATAAACAACATGAATAAATACAAGCACAAAGTCTTGTAGAGAATTCACCAATAGTATTCAATCAATATCACAAATACAAGTAAGGAGTGTAACTCAAAGTTTACACAGAATTACCCAAATCCCTTTAGATCTCAATTACTAATCACTGCCAATTCAATAAAACAAAAAAGATAATTGATTCCAACACAAAGTTTGGTATGCAACTTCACTTCTTTATTGATAAAAATTAGATCCAAAAAAATGAACTCAAAGTTTCAATGTTTTCTTCTCAAATGGGAAACACTTTGTTGCAAAAGATAAAAGGTAAAAATTACAATAGAATCCTCTCCTATTTATAGATGGGAGAGGAAAGCTAATCTAGGAAAATCCTAACTAACTAGTTGACTTATTCAAAAATGTTTTCCATAAATGTAGGAGAACATATTTGTTTTACACGTAATTACATTTTGCAAAATGACATGTAAAATGTCAAAACTTATTTACATAAAGCATGAAAAATGCTAAAACTGGGAAATCTAATCTAAGGAAAAATTTGGCCTTCTTCAACATCTTTCTCCATGAAAACTTCATATGATGACATGCACTTCATCACTATCTAGCATTGGAGTGTACACTAGCTAGAAATCCATCATTTTGTTCATTGAAGCTATTGAGAAAGCTTCATCTTAAAATTCTTCTTGGCGCTAAAAATCAGCGCTTCAACATATTAAAGGACTTGGGTAGTTTCATGTAAAAGTGGTGAAAAACAAAGCTTCTGCATGAAATATGTAAGACCGGTGAAAAATGGAGCTTTTACATGTCATATGTAAAAGCGATGAAAAATGGAGCTTCAACATGAAATATGTAAGAGTGGTGAAAAATAGAGCTTTTGCATGTGACATATGTAGGAAAGGTGAAAAACAAAGATTTTGCATGAAATATGTAAGAGCAATGAAAAACAAAGCTTTTGCATGTGATAAATGTAGGAGCGGTGAAAAACAAAGCTTTTGCATGAAATATGTAAGAGTGGTGAAAAACAAAGCTTCTACATGTGACATATGTAGGAGCTGTGAAAAATGGAGCTTCTGCATGAAATATGTAAGAGCGGTGAAAAATAGAGCTTCTGCATGTGACTTGTGTTTTGAGATGTAGAAGTGCTAAAAAACCCCACTCCTACATGTGCCGAAAAATGACTAAGGCATGAAATATGTAAGAGCGGTGAAAAAAAGAGCTCCTACATGTGACTTGTCATTTGAGATGTAGAAGCGCTAAAAAACCCCGCTCCTACATGTGCCAAAAAATGACTAAGGCATGAAATATGTAAGAGCGGTGAAAAACATAGCTCCTACATGTGACTTGTGGTTTGATATGTAGAAGCGCTAAAAAACCCCACTCCTACATGTGCCAGAAATGACGAAGGCATGAAATATGTAAGAGTGGTGAAAAATAGAGCTCCTACATGTAATATGTAAAAGCACTAAAAATCAACGCTCCTACATGTGTAGAAATTTTTTTAACTCCCAAAACAGAATTTTTGCAACTTGGTTTAAAATGCGAATTTCGACGAACTAACAAAGGTTAATGCTCATAATTACTTTTTGAGGATGGGGGACCACACACGAGGACCAATGCAATTTTCCTCATTTTACGTGCTTAGAGTGGGCTACAAAATAGACAAGTTTTGTACGGGTTATACCTCGAATTGAGCGCATTGAATTGAAGGATAACACTTACAAGATCTAACAAGTTGTCATCATTTTGGAACACTTGGCTTGAAACTCGTAGAGAATTTATTTTACTAATTTTTTCCAAAAAATATTTGCAAAAAGTCACGTGCCTCACACATATATGAAAAAAATGATTTTAGATTCATTAGAAAGAGTAATTTGAGAGTTGTTCAACAAACTATCACAATAAGTATTTGGAGCAATATTAAATGAGATACGATGCTCTAAATTTTACTTTCAATTCTAAATTTCGACATATTTTCTATTGCAAATTTTGAAATAGTTATTAGAACTTATTATAAGTTGAAGCAATAGCTTCAATCTTGTGGCATTCTTTTGGAATCTATATAAAACATAAAGATCAAGACCACATTGCATTTTTATCAAGTGTCAATATACATGCATTAAATATAGTGTCAAAATCATTTTATGCTTGGGGGTTTCATGATTATTCATGATTGTGTATTTTGGGGGGTGATCTTATGGCTGTTCATTTTCTTTTGATAGTTTCATGATTGAGTAATTTTGGGGAGTTAATCATGTCTCTTACTCTCTCTCTATTCTATTTCAATATTCTTTAAATGTGTTCTAAATCAGTTAAGGTCAAATGTGCTTAATGTAAGAAGAAAAACCATGATGAAAAATGATTGTTTTATAAAGTAAAATGATGAAATAAAGAAACCTCTTAAGAAAATCATCTTCGTTTTCCAAATTCTTCTACTCTAGCATTTATAAATTTATTCTTTTTTCATACCCAAACATATTATGTAGACACATTATCTAGGTATGAGCATTGTAGTTAAATGACATGCACTAAGTCTCATCTTTTTCATTTTATCATGCTTCTATTGACTTTGATGTTGTTTCAACCATAGCTTACATTCATTTAGTTGACTAAAACATTCATACTATTCAAGGAACAACTCCTTGGAATGATTAATTGATAGATTTATTAAGCTTATTTTATAACTCCCTTATTATAGATTTAGAGGGCACTATTGATAACTTATATCTCCTCTTTGATAAGTTGAAGACATGGAATCAAGGTATCCCTTACATCTAGATCAAATCCCCAAAACCAAATCCTATAGAATTGTATTGGTTTATTTGAATATCATGAGGGTACATTCAAGCCCTTGTGTTCTTTCCCCATCTACATATGTTTCTATAGTGACATACTATGCAATTAATCATGAGTTTACAAATGAGACTCAATCATCATTCATATTGACACCTTCTATAAGAATACCAAATTCTTATAGGTTAAGATATATACCTATGTGAAAGCCATACATCCATGGCTAGTGTACTTCAATATTACATAGTATTTAATTCATCTTATCAACATTTGTCATAGTTTAGCAGAGACACCAAATACATCTTTGGTTATTTTTCTACATCAATTTTTACATGGTTATGGGTTATCACCTTCTTTAGTTAGGCCTAGGACTACTGATTTGACTATAGCATCTTTCAACACTATCATAGTGACATCTACACAATTTCTAGAGATCTACATTTGAGTTTTCTTCCCTCACTTAGGAATGGGAATATTTTTTGCATACACCTTTGGACCTTTTTCTTCTTAAGGGGAGAAATAATATTCAATGATGCTAAATTATCTTGAGTAGTCATAGTCAAGCATCAATAATTGGTGAAAGAAATTGCACATTAAGGGGGTTGCATGTTCTCTCTTTTTCTCTATGTTATAGGGTGGTTTTTCTTCATATGTAGTTTTATCCTTCTCATTTATTTCAAGTGGGGTCACATATCCTTGATCTTTTCATTCCTATATTTTTTCTCATTATGCTCTTTTTGATGAGATCATTTTTTACATGAGTACCTAACATGGCTACACATTTATCGGGACCATTTATCCATATTTACTACTAATCTAAGATATACTTATAGGGGGTCTTCGTGCATTATTTTATTTTCATACATTTAGTTAAATTATTTATTGCATTATATGCACCAAGGAGATGATAAAATTGCTTAGGTTCATGTGTCTATTAGGTAGGTTCTATTTGCACATGTGATTCTAAATTTCCTAGTTCGATGGAGATGTTGTACACACGTGTCTACATCTTTATTACACATTTATTGTAAATTCACATATCTTAGTGGAGTGTTTAATATATATCCACCTATAGCTCATTTTTTAGCATATTTGTTGTATCTTTTTTACATATTACATCATTTTTTAAATAAAAGAGGGGTAAAAAAATTATTAGAAATCCCCGGAACAATACAAAAATAGCCAAAAGAAAGCAAGGATTCCCTAGAGAAACCCCATAAGATCACTATTACATATTACTGTCATCCAAAATAATCTTTTCCAAAGGCCTCACGTACTCCAGAGGTAGAAGACTCAAATCTCCCACATCCCACCAATCCTCTTGCTCTGAAGTCCACTTGGCCAAATAATTAACCACTTTGTTCCACTCTCTAGGAATATGAAAAAATGAGATATATTCCAACGAACTACACATCCTAAAAATTTATTTAATCAATAAAGCTAGTTGCCAACTAGCTCCCTCCAACCTTTTGTCATTTAGCATATCAACAACAATCTGTAAATCGGATTCACAAATAATCTTCCTCCAACCAAGGGAGTAACCTCTTTCCACAACATAAAGGATAGCCAGGGCCTCCATAATATTTTTAGTCTACTGCCCCTTATACATAGAGAAAAAACACACTATCACCAACACTATTTCGCCCAATGCCACCAATCCTAGCATGGCCAAGATTACCTCGAGAAGAACCATCAGTATTCACCTTTATAACACCCTGAGGAGGAGGGGTCCACTTACCATCATGCTGAATTTTATTCTTGGTACGTTGAGGTCCTCTTCTACCCAAGTAAACAAGGCCACCAACCACCAAGTTCAAATTCCTTATGATGACCTCATCACTAGGATCCACAACACTAGACATGTCACATTTTGGAGAGATAGTTTCCTAAACCTTGCTAAGGATTTTATGCCAAAGCTATGCTACTGCCATTTGCACACCCTAAAATATCCTCTTGTTCCTTTACATCCAACTGCCAAATAATAAGGGATTTTCCAAGGATCCAAGAAAATTTGAGAAAATAAGTTTATGCAGGAAGCCTACCCAAACTATCCCAAAACTCAACCAAAAAAGTGGCATGAAAAGCAACATGATTCCAAGCCCCCATCAGAAGTGCCAAATCGCCCAAGTAAAAGGGCATAAGAAAAAGAGACGAGAGGAACTTTCCTCACTATTATTACATAGAACAAAAAAGAGGGACCATGAAAACCTCTCTTTCATAAATTATCCTAGTTAGGACATCTATTATAAACAACCAACCATAAGAAGAAGTTGCATTTAGGCTAGGAAAATTTTCTCCAAACTTGCTTCCACCCAGGCACCTCCATCCTCCTAAAAACCTGTATGTCTAGCTCAAGGTAGCCCGAGGCCACAGTAAACTTACCCTTTAGAGAAGGACCCTAAGCTAGAGTTTCCCTTCCAGAAAGGGAATTTCACATTCTGTCTGCCAAAATCCTAGCAAGCTCCAATCGAGCCTCCTCAATTCCCCCTGGTGGCCACTCTTGTGGAGTCTTCCAACACACCACCTCCACCTGACCTAGAGCCTACACCAATTTAAAATCCCGCACCCTAATCCAACTAGCATTAAGAAGACTATTGCAAAGGGACAAAAGATGAGGATACATAGCCAAGATGGGGGGATTCCAATCCCACAAATCATGCCAAAAGAGAGCATCCAAGCCACTATTGCAAATCCAAAAGAAACCATGCTTAATGAGCTTCACCCTTCTTTTAAGAGTTTTCCAAATCATGGAGCCCCTCCCCGAAAGGCCATACCGAGGCGCATCCTCAATGTACACCCCTTGGAGATAATTAATAGAAAGAATCCTAGCCTAATCCTGATCCTGGCTAGTACATCATTGCCAATATAACTTAGTAGCTAAGACTTGTCCAATCATACCCATCGACTTGAGACCAAGGCCACCCTCCTACTTCAGCCTACAAATAAAATCCCACCTGACAAGGCTCCATTTTGAAGAAGACAAATTACCAGCCCACAAAAATTAATGGGCTAAGGAATCAAACTCATTAACAAAGCATTTGGGGGCAACCTGCACAAAACATCTATAAATAGGAAGATCCTACACCACATACTTCAAAAGAGTCACTCGACTAGCTATCAAGAGCCATCAACAAGTCCAATGACTTATCTGTGTGTAGAACTTATTTGCTTGTAGAACTTATCTAGCACATCCTACCAAAGATATCTAAGCTGAAATCCCACCGAGATGGGAATCCCAAGATAATAAAAAGGGATAGAGTCAATCTAAAACTTAAGAATCTAAGCAATCCTATTCTGAATGAGTTGGAGAGTGTTAAAGAAGAATATTGAGGACTTATCCTCGTTAATCTTTTGTCTAGAAACACCCAAATAAATATCCAAAGTTTTCCTTGAGTTCATGGCCTCTTGAATTCTAACCATACCCATCAAAAAAGTATCATCCACAAACTACAAATGAGAATAAGGGTGCACCCTACCACCCCAACTCCAACCTTGAATCAAACCTTTCCTAACACGAGACTTGCTTCCCAACCCCTTAGCCTTAATGAAAAAAGGTAAGGAGAAAGAGGATCACCTTCAAAGGGCTTGCCATTAATAAGAACTAAAAAGGAAGAAGAAGTAACACATCTCAGGACCCACTCAATCCATTCCCTATCCAAACCAAAATCCTGAAGAACCTTTTGTAGGAACACCCATCTAACCCTGTCATAAGCCTTTGCTATATCAAGTTTGATTAACGTAACTTTCTCCTTTGAAGTCACCATAGAATGAATGGCCTCCGAAGTAATCATGATCCCATTAAGGATTTTCCTACCAGTAATGAAACCACCTTGCTCAGCAGAGATCAAAGAGTTTGGCCAAGGCTTAAGTCTTTCAACAATCAATTTAGTGATAATTTTATAAACCACATTGCAGAGAGCAATGGTTCTAAATTGATCCAAACAATTGACACCCTCCCTTTTAGGAATAAGAGCCAAGAAATTAGAGTTCATAGCTCGAAGCATCTACTTATTACGCTATGACTCCTAAAACACCTCAAGCAGATCAAGTTTGATAATTTCCCAAAAATCTTGAAAGAAATCGATAGGATCAAATTCGTCCAGGCCTGGAGCCTTGCCTTTTTTTATTTGAAACAAAATCTCTTCTAGCTCAAGAAATAGAATAGGGTGCATAAGAGTCGCGTTCATCTCATTAGAGGCTAAAGAAGGAATGTAATCTAGTATAGCATTCTCCTAACTACCAACATGGAGAGAGTCCTCAATGAACAAAACAAAGAATAACTGAGTAACCTCCCTTGAAATCTCTACCATAGAAGACAAATACCTCCCATCTAATGAAACTAGAGAGGTAATAAGATTTCCCATCCTTCTAGCTTTAACAAAATTGTGAAAAAAGGTCATGTTTTGATTCCCTTCCTGAAGCTAATCCACTCGAGACTTTTGCTTCCAGAAAATATCCTCCCTCAGCTCCCACTCCTCCAACTCCTTGATAACACTTGACTCTTTCCTAATTAGATCCTTAGTAAGACCATGATCCTAGATCTTGTGGGTGACGGTAGCTAAAGCAATTTGAGTAGATAATTTGTTACGATGAAGATTACCAAAACACTAAATGTTCCACTTCTTGAGCTTGTACTTCACATACTATAATATTTTGGAAAAGGAATACATATCCTACCATGGGAAATCTTCCCCAAGCACCGCAAATTGGCCATAAGGTCACGAAGAGAGGATTCTTCCAGTCACATAAGTTGAAACTTGAAAGACAAGATGTTACGAACTCTAGAAACAATAGCAAAAAGCTTGATCGACCAGTGATCCGACCCTTTCCAATCCAAAATCTTTAAGCAAGTAGACCACCTATCCTCCACCCAAAAGCAGGAAACCATGAACTGATCCAGCCACTCAGATATAACATTCTCCCCACATCTCTTGTTATTCCAAGTGAAAATACCATTACTCAGCTTCACATCAACTAATTTTAGAAACTCAATATTATCCCTAAGGAGACAAGCCTAGCAACCCCACCATGTTTCTCCTCAAGGTAAGAGAGCATTAAAGTCCCTTGTGACAATCCACAAAATAAGGGAGCCAAAGATTTGATATACTAACATGAGTCCACACCTAAGCTTCACTAGAAAAATTAGTTGGAGCATAAACATTAGTGAACAGGCAGGTTTCACCTGACTCAAGACAAGAAGAAACCACTAGAATAGCCAAACAACTCAAACACCAACAAAGAGGAACAATCTTCCTTGGATCCCAAAAATAGGTCACCCCTCTAGAGTTTCCATAAGCCTTGACACACTGACACAAACCACGTGACCAAATGAAAGAATATCTATTCAACATACCATCCATAGATAAATTAGTTTCTTGAAGGAAAACCATATCAGGACCATGAGTACCAATCATCTCTCAAATAGCCTTTTGTCGAGGGATGCTATTCATACCCCTCACATTTCATGAGAGAACAATCATTTCTGAGGTTGGGAAAAGTGGGATTCAATGGTTTTCACTAATCCTGAGTTCACCAAATTTTCACCAAGCAACTTAACCTTCTCCAGATCCTTCTTGTAGCCCACCTTGGAAGTTTTCTTCGGAGGACCCTTCTTCAAGGACTTCAGCTATAAACCTAGAACATGCACAACCCCTCCACTCTAACTAGCATAAAAAAAATCCTTAGACTGAGAAGAAACACGATCCTTCAAGGCAACAACCCCATTCATGCCCACTAGTACACTTTGATCAAGGCCAACTAAAATATGAGATGCAACATCCGTGACCATCAAATAAACGTGTGCATCTCCCAAGGGAAATTTTTGCAAATCAATCCCTTTGTCCCCAGGAAGCTCCACTCCCAAGGACTCCCCAATAGAAGGAAGCACAACGAGACACCCCTCCTCCTGGGAAAATTCCTCCAAAACATCAAATTGATTGAAAACCCCATTAGATTATTTGTCACTTAAGGTTCTCTTCAAACCTCTCCCTTTATTGTGAGAGTTAAGTGGGATGAAACCCTCCTTGTCTGCCACCCTATCCACCATAGGGGCCTTCCCTTTATCATTCTTAGAAGTTGGATTAGAATTAGATGCACCAACTGCCTAATTAAACTGAGGGAACTTCCTTTGCAAATTCCCATACTCATGGAATAAATGACACTTGAAGGGGAGGGTTTCATAAGATCTAGTTGTTGAGCCCAAGAAATGGAACCAAGACACATCTCCACAGAGTTGGGCAGAGGGTTATTCAAATCAATTTCCACACAAATACAGGCATAAGTAATTACCTTTTGGTCCAAAGTTTGTTGAGCTAGGCCAACCAACTTTCCGAGGAGAGCGATCATATGCAAATATCACTTCTCCAACACTCCAATAGAAGTCAAGGGAGATGAACCCAAATAGGAACCTTTGAGGGAAGTTCCTATCCTACATTATGTTGGGTTAAAATTATGCAATCCCTTTTAACAGATTACAAAACTGGATTTCAACCACAACTGTGTGAGATACAATCTCTCCTCTCAGATTGCTTATTGAAATTAAGTAAAACTAATTAAGTATTAACAATAATGTACACTACGATTAAGAGATGGGGGTGTGTCGCATTCATAATTCTCTTTTTTCAGAGAATATGTTTTACAATGCTTCATAGTTTTAAGTTCATGATTCGATACAACTTCAAACTAAAAACAAAAGCAATAATTCCAATATTCCTATCTTGTCAAAGCAAAGACTAAGAATACCAACATGATAACGATAAATGATAAAACAAGAAAAGATCACAAAGGCACAAATTCATTTTGTAGCTTTCACCAATGAATCCTTTAAGATATGTAACCAGCATTGTATTAGAAGCACACAGTCTTCTCGATACTCCATGATAGATCCATGAACAATATTAATAAATACAAGCACATAGTATTGTAGATAATTCACCAATATTATTCAATCAATATCAAAAATTTAAGTAAAGAGTGTACCTCAAAGATTACACAGATTTACTCAAAGCCCTTTAGATCTCAATCACTGATCACTGCCAATTTCAATCAAATCCAAAAGATAATCAATTCCAACACAAAGTTTGGTATGCAACTTCACTTCTTTATTGATCAAAATAAATTCACAAAGATGAACATGAAGTTTCATGTATTTTCTTTTCAAATGGGCAGCACTTCATTGTAAAAGATAAAAGATCCACATTACAAAAGAATCCTCTTTTATTTATAGATGGGAGAGGAAAGAAAATTTAGGAAAAATAGATGAGTGAATCTAGGAAAATTAGGTGAGCAAATCTAGGAAACTCTCACCTAATAAGTTGACTTATTCAAAAATGTTGTCCATCATTATAGGAAACCATCTTTGTTTTTACATGTAATTACATCTTGGAAAATGACATGTAAGATGTCGAGAACTATTTACAAAATGCATAAATTAAAGCATAAAACTATCTAACACTAGAGATAAAAAGAAGTCTTTATGGTTCCTTGTGTTGGATGCGAAAGTCTTCATATTTCTTCTTTGTCTCCAACATGAATGCCTCCTTTGGACCAACAGTATAATCAACAATGGTGTGAACTCTTGTGACTGATCTTCTTGCAGACAAACATATTTTCTTGCATCTATATAGATGTGTCTTGAGACAATCAAGAGAAATTCGTATATCACATATGGTGTGCATGGAAGTCTTTGAAAAACCTTCATCTTCCACTTGCTTCATGATAGCTTCCTTGAATATTTGAGTTATCTCACTGATCAGGAGGAAAGTATGATCATCATCAATGAGCCTACCTGGTAACTCCTCAATTCCATTCACTAGGATAACACAATGTCCTTCGACATCTTCTTGTACTTGGTGGATGTCTTCAATAGGAGATTTGATCACTTGTATGCGGTGTTTAAGAGATTCCCTTACCTCCACATAATTCTCTTTGTCGGGAATTACCCCAACTTTCACCAACTTACCCAACTTTGTCTCTTTTATTTGTGACAAAAATGTGAGACATATTTCCATTTCTTTTTTCTCTTTGGAAAGTATATTTTCTTCTTTATCAAGCTCTAATTTCAGCTTGGCTATCTGAGCAGTCTTCTCATCTGCAATAGCTATGACCTGTGAACCATGTTCTATCATTTCATCAATGAAATCGTATAACACTTTACCCTTGGAGGAAAATTTCTCCACCGTTTGCATCGTTGGTTCCTCGATGTTCACCATGGCCATAGGTTGTACATTTCCGGAAGAGCCTACAATATTCCTCAAAAATGTTGCATAACACTCAACTTTATCCTTGTACATATTTATGGCTTGCTCCATCTTATGCAGCCTTCCTACTAATGCATCCAGGACCACTTGTGCATTTTCCTTTCCACTTGCATTTGTCACTTTTCCAAGCTAGATTCTTGTGACAGTGTAATCCTCCATGTTTACATCACCTTCTTCTTTTGGGGGTAGACCAATCTCTACAAACTTGTGACCAGATTTGTCAACATGAAGCCTTGAATGGAATTTTTCCTTTTCTTCCCCTTGGATTTTGGAGGACCTATCTCTCCAATATCAAGCTCATTTGGGGAGACCATTTTTTTTCTTTCGCTTTGATGCTTGACAGATCAACCAAGGAGGAACGAAGGAAATATATGCTTCTTGACTTATAGTCAATTCCTGCATTGCAACCACTTCTATAGAAATGGTTGATATTGTAACAATCAAGGTAGTATCAGTCATGATTGTTCTAGTGGACTGCAAACCAAGTTGACCTTGCAAAGACTCATTCATGAATCTATCAAATTCGGCTTCATAAGAGATATCAAATGATGGAGATGACAAACTGGGAATGGATGACGGACAAATCAAAGAGACATCAACAGTTTGTAAGTTTGAAACTGTAGGAGGAGTGGCAAGGACATTTGATACTGCAGGGGGAATGGAAACATTCATTGCATCTGAAATTGTTGTAGGAGGAGGTGAGGTAGGAATAAGAGGTGGATAGTTTGATTTGAAGGAGTATGAGGAATATTGGTAGTAATAGGCAATAGATTTCTGGGGAAAATCTTCAACAATATTCTCATGGGGAGATAGAGGTTTTTCATCATCATGCCTGAGCTCCTCCTCATTACCTTCTTTTTCAACTTCATCTTCTTCATATTATTCCTCATCAAATTCTTTTGATTCTTCACCCTCATTCTCTTCTTCTTCTTCAAATGATTGTTCCTCAGAAGCAGATCATTTCCTTCTACATTTTTTTGTTCAGATTTTGTTGCCTCTTGTTCTTCAATTGTTTGTGTAGCACTCTTACCAAAGGTGAAATTAATTTTAGGACCTCTTTAGGAAGAAGAGGGAGTAGCCACATGTTTTTTTTTTGTGCGGAGCTCCAACCATTGGCTGGTTTCTCCTCCTGGTGCTTCTCCTTATGATTTAGTCCTAAAATATTTCATTTGGAAACCATGTTTATGAAACCATTCTATTGTGTTGTGTAAGATGGGAGCAAGCCTTTCTCTAATAGAGACACTTTCCTTTTTAGACCATTGTATTGGAGGTAAGGGTCTCCTAGTAATTTCAACTTCTTCATAAGAAAATTTTATGATGTCACTAGGATCTTTGAAATCCTCTCGTAGATTAGCTATACCAAGATCTCTGATTTGCTCTATTATCAACCTGCAAAAATCCATTTTGCATATGTCTTCTTCATCTCTGCAGTCCGCCCATATGTCTTCAAAGTAGTAGACATGTCAATGATCTTTCTTTAGTTTCCTCTTCACATCTCGGTAGTCAAAGTCAAATCTATATTTATATGTTCTTATAGTTATGATTTGCATTTCTGCAGCAACTGACTTTTCTTTTTGTACACTGTGAACGATATATCTCCCAATTGTCAGTGGAAACCTAAAATTTGGCTTGTGAATTCTCTGGCATTCCTTGTGAACTAAGGTCAACTATCTACACAATTCCATTAGTATCCACTTATTTGAGGGATATCTGGGCAACATGTATGGACACCCAGTATAGCAACCTACTCTTATATAGGTAAAAGTTGGAAACTGTAAAAAGATAAATCCAACCTTACTAACCACTTTGTAGGCTTCATCCAATACTCTTTTCTTTTCAAAATTTGGATCAAAAGTGAACAACAAGGGTGAAAAGAAGGCCTCTGTAACTCTTCTGAAATGATGAAGACTTTCTCTTAATTTTAATTGATAATAGAACTCATACACAGGTACAAAATGTTTGTTTCCCTTTGTAGACAGCCCTAGAAATTGCCTCATTACTGCAACAACATATTCCAAATAGGAAGTCATGTAAAATTTCAAAGCAGTTGGTACATTGATCAATTCTTCATGGATTTTATCACTTATCTAAGTTCCCCAATCAATATGTGCTTTCTTTCTTCTAATGATGCAAGTGTATTCATACATCCAATATTGAAAATTGCATGAAATAGGAAATCCTTCAACCCTGCTCAGGAGAGTAATCATATCCCTAACATCCTCTTTGAAATCACTTTGTGGAAGCCTTTTAGGCCATCTTGAGATAGTAGGCCTTGAATTTTTCAACCATTGAGTATTAATCAATGTTTTAGCTTTGTTGGGATCACTATCGTAGACCTCCTATGCCTATTGAATTGAGATTTTTGTATATTGTTCCATGTGCAGAACCCAAAAAACAATATCAAAGAATCATGATCTAATCTCATCATGACTTTTCTTGAGAAATATCTTACACTTTTGCCATCTCGGATGTAATGAGATGCAACTTGGAGAACAAACTCTGTGTTATGAGCAGAAGTTGGGAATGTAGATACCAAGTGCAAGTTTCTATGAACAATGGATCTCAAGTTGTCTTCTAAGGGATTTTTCTTAGTTATTTTTACAAAATCTTCTAGGTCTTAATGACCAATTACGATGTCTTTGATTTCATCCACCTTTGAGATCACCACAGTAGGTGGAAAGACATCCTGATATTTGTACTTCATCTTTCCCTCCTTCTTAGAAGACGACAGGGGCCTTTTTGTTGTCATCTAAAAATACCAAGATCAAGGAATATCACCTTCAAGGATCACTTGATGAGAGCTTGATAGGAATTGCAAGAATAATGGATTATCAAATGTTAGGAGAAAAAGTAGTGTTGAAAAGCGTGAAGCAAGTAGGAAATTTAGAGCAAGTGCAAATGAGCTATTTCGCACAAAAAATGGAGCATTGGTGAAGAAATGAGGTTCAAAGTGTAAACAAAGTCATTTCTGAGTGTTATAGTTGCTAAAAATTAGTGCTCTTGCATTTGGTCAAGTTCATTTGCATGTAGTAGCGCTAATTTTCAACACTCCTACATACCTTATTCATTTGGATGGATGTGTTGAAGTGCTAAAAATCAGCGCTAGTGCATGTATGGGAAGATCAAGTTTATGCTAGGGTGCTAAATTTTAGCGCTTTGTAGGAGCGGTGAATTTTACCGCTTAGGCATTCGAAGTCGGAAGATACTCCTACATCTTGGAGTTTGAAGAAAAACCGTGGTGTAGTAGTGGTAATTTTCACTGCTTCAACAAGTGGGGGGAAGATCAAAACATGTTAAAGCGGATAAAAATCCAACCATCACATGTCAGGTTAAAAAGGGTTTATTTGGTGAAGCGAAAACATTCACTGCTCGAACAAGATGAGAAACTTGGTGAGAATTGGGGGAAGGGCACATAGAAACATCATGGAGAAGACAAAGAAATGTGTGGGGAGAAACATACCTAGGGAAACTGATAAAAAAAACATGAAAAACAAAGACAAGGAAAAGCAAGGAACATTTTGATAACAAAAACTAACAAAACCCTAACAAAGATATAGATTCAAATAAAAGTATTGAAAACCTAAGAGAAAATAAGAGACATGAAAAAAATATAGCATCAAAGAATGACGAAGAGGAAGAAAACAAAGTGCACCTAGTAGAAATGGTGAAACTCTAGCTTGGATGCTCGAAAAAATCTTCAAACACAGGTCACTTGAGGTTGGAGAGAGATCACACGAGGATAAGATAGAATGGAAGATTAGAATGAGGGTAGATTAGTTTAAAATCACTTTAACAAGACATTTAGAAAAGACCATTGATGCAACTTGAGTTGCATTAATTACAAAGTACATAATGGCAAAAAAGATGCACTAGCAACGAAAATCATTGCTTATGCATGTAAAAGACTAATCAAACAGAGAAATGCACTAGCCGTGAAAATCATTGCTTGTGCATGCAAGGACTAAGTGTAAAGTTTAGGAGCGGTGAAAATCACCGCTCCAAAACTTGGAGTTTATTTTTCTAACATAAGGCTCATGTAGGAGTGTTGAAAATCAGCGCTCCGACATGAATGAAAAAAATACTAACTCCCAAGCATTGGGAATTAATGAAAATACTTGTTTCGAAGCTCTTCAAAAAACGAATGGGGGGGAACGCTCAAATAGAATGTTTGAAGTTTTGGACTACGCATCGAGGTGAATTTAAATTTGCCTCGTCTTGTGTTCTTGAAGTACACATAACTATGAAATTGACAAGTTTCGTAGGGGGTTATCCCGTGAATTTGGCACAACTGGATTCGAGGATAACACATTAAAACCTACATGCCAAGGTTTCATGAAAAGTCCAACCTAATTAAAGAAATAAGGCCCACCTTCAAAATCCCTATTATTATTTGCCATACATGAAAACACAACTTTGAAATAACTATTTTCAACTACTTTAATCTCCATATCCCCTTCAGGATTCTAGATCTTTTGAGCCTAGGATTTCAAGACAAGAAAAGAGAGATGGATCCCCATGAACTTACAAATCAACGCATGATTTCTCTAATAAGCCACATATCCTATAACAGACTCGGGTTGAATCAACAAAATTGGATGCTCCTCGCACCTCTCTAAGCAACCATTCACTTTCTTGATTCTAGAAATTTCCTTCATCGTAGAAGAGCCATCCCCAGTCAAAATTTTATTCAGATAATCCACAGATTTTGCATGCATAAAGGAAGAAAGATCTACTTGATCCATGCTATCAAAGGTTATCAAATTCAGGGAGACACCTCGCTTCTCCATCTCAAATACAAAAGCAAAAACCATAATCTAAGCCCAAAATGGAGACCAAAGCTCTCCCAAACCCTTGATTACAAGCGGCCAAATAAGAGGAAAAACCCACAACAAAATAAAGAAACCTCACCCAGCCCACACAACCGATCAAAAGGAAAGAAGACAAAGAAAAGTAACCACAAAGGCTGCAACAAACGAACACAACGGTCAATAGATAAAGATTCCCCCACAACACTCCACAAGCCAAAACGCCCACCCCCAAACATGAAACATCACAACACAAAGAACAAGAAAGCAACACAGCTAGGAGAAACCCTAGCCTATGTGGCTACACACAGGCCTCAACACGATAGTTTTCCTCCTTTTTCCCTTATGTTATCATCTTTGCATATCGCATCCTTGAATATGATAACATTATTCTATTATTTTCATCTCATCATTTATTATTGTTTGCCTTTAGTTTTCTTGATCTTGGGTAGCTAATTCCATAGCCAAACATTATAAATTAAAGAATATATCTAGCATCAAAAATCTTGAGATTGTTAGATTCGTAAAGCATATTGGAATTCTAAATTCTTTCATGCAGTAAAAATTACTATTGTTGGAACTTTAGTGTTCTAGTCACCTATAGAGAGTTCCTTGTTAGAAATTTTTTGATCTCAAGCAACAAGGTAGTGTGTATTATGTAAAGTGGTTTAACTTGGATCATAATGGAGATTTTGCAATGTGGATTTATACATATAGTAAGTTATAGTACAATTTGAAACTTATAGTTTGGTTTGGAGGTGTGTTGGATCATTTTAAAGAAATGGTAGTAATCATAACATGTTTGGCTAAAGTTTTTGGGAAAAGGTGTGTTGTTCACCTTGCATAATTTTATTATATAAAATTTTAATATTATTTGTGGTGCACCTAGGTGATCTAGGGATGTGTGCAACACATAGGTTAGACATTATTGAAGCCACTCTATGTGTTGTATGTAACATAGGGATAAATATTTAATGTGGTTTTATAAATTGAGAAATTTTTAGTATTGGGAAAACTTAGTACCAAAAATTAAATGATGGGAGAAATGGTTTTGTAAGGTCATGGTGTTAGTCACATGGTTTATGTAGTACCACTTAGTAGTTTTGTGCAAACTTGTTTCTATATTTAAACATGCACATGAGTAGTTTTTGAGGTTGTCTAGTTTTAGCATATCTTGTAGGTTACATATGAGAGGAGAGGAAGCATGGATTGGGATGTGTGGTTACATGATTCTCATTTTTTTTTTCACATGGAGTGCATTAAAAGAGCTTTATTCAACATTCTAGAGGTATTCATGGAGACTTTATATATGTATTATAATCTTTGTTCATGAGATAATACATGATGATGAATGCTTTTGGAGGTTTTCCCTCTTGAGGATTTTCTCAGGGTATATTTTGTGTCATATTAATGACATGTTTCTCTATTCTTTTTCACACACATTTTAAATACTTATTTTGCATGATTTTCTCTCTTGGGGTTATGTGGAAATAGTCCTCTATGGCTAGAAATTTCCTTTCAAAAGTATGGTTACTTTTTCTTTTGAAGGATGATCCGTGTCATTGTTAGAGTACATGTACCATTGGAGTGTAAGAAAAAACTATAATAATATAGATGGATGATATAGAATACGCTATCAATCATGGGAGTGTCAATTGTTATCATTTCAAGAAAATGCTATTGGCGGCACCAATACACTATTATACTTCTTCATAGTGATATCCTACATATAGAGGATGCATGGTCAACAACTAATAACTTAGATCAATTGTGAGAGTTTCTAGATTGAACTTATTTATTCTTGGGAATATCTCATTGGAGTATCATATGGTAGGGATGACAACATGAGAAGTAACTTATTTAATTATTTGATATTTGATATTCAAAATATGATTAGCACGCGAAGTCAATTAGTATTCCATGAAATAATATTGTCAACATCTAACCTATGAAGCATGAAGGATAAGATTGATAAATGATGAGTAATTGATGTTGGTGAATCTAAAACAAGCATTCTTGTAGAGGTTGATATACTATATGTCTATAATTGAAGATGATGACATAAGGGATTTTTTTTGTATTTTCATTCTATGTTTTATAGATTAATACAATTGTTGGCTCTCTTTTGGTGTTAGTATTTTCCTAAAAAGTTTTCCCTAGTGAAACATCATGTATCATGTGTTTTATGGATGTTTTTTGATTTTTTTCTTCTTTAGTTTCATTTATAAGATATTTCATATACAATAATCTTTGAACTATGGAAGTTGAAGGTTGAAGGCCTCTTTGTGGAGAGAGATCAATGGATTTTATTTGGCATCGAAACCTCGTGGTATATTAGATAAGGACTCAATTAAAGTGGAATATAAATATATAATTACTATGTACTTATGTATTTTAGATTATATTTTGATGAATTTCTTATGTTGGCGTTTCAATTGTGTCTCTAGTGTGTGGATTGGAAACAGACAACTATGCATAGTTAGACTACTCTTCAAATTAGGAGGGGAAGCTCCCTTTTTTGCTGATTATGCGTAAAAAGAAAAAGTAAACTAAATTCCTATCTTTTTATCTCAGCTGAGAGCACAAGGTGATAAAACTCTTTGCATTGCAGCTGAGGTTTTCTCTAGTTTTGTAACTTCAACTACAACTAGGCCTAAACGTATAAGCTTCTATCTCCTTGAGTAAATTCAGAGCAAGAGGATTTAAAAGTAAACAGGGAATGATTTGGTAAATACGAAGCTTAAACAAACTTATTTCCAAACCGCATCCGAAGACTCATTGTACTTTCAGATGAAAGCTGAAATAAAGATTATAAAATAAAAACATCAAACGATAAACTTGATCTCAGAATTTCCTCAAAGACTCATTGTAGTTTTGAGGAGTAGGCTGAAATAAAGATTATACAAACAACAACACTGAAATATCTTGAGACTTTAGATCAAAGCACTATCGACATAAGATTTATTTCCTCAAACTCCAACAATAATTACACATTTTGGAGAGAAAATTGTATCAAGAAGACAAACATACAATACATGATCAACCAAATAACACTGAACAAAGTGAATAGATATTGACTAGCAAAGCTTGAAAGCACTAAGGCTCGACAATTTTGTTATAGTAGTAACGGTTAAAATACAATGAGCAAGGTTGCTCTTATTTATAGACAAACACAGGAGTAGGGAACCTTAAAATCTCCTTGTGTTAACAATCAGTCTTGCCAATCAACAAGATTTATTCCTATGTCTAAACAAAGGTAAATAATAATTAACTAGAGAGAGTGCCTCAGTTAACTAATCTAAAACTAAAGCTAACTCCAACTGTACAATAGGTTTCTCCCAAGATAGACATGCATGAAAAGTCGATAGTTAGTTAACTTGGAAAAGGCATCAAGTTAATTACTGATCTAAAATTCTATCCTTGGAGAATGTCATACGCCTCAACTGGTAGTTTACTAGTCATCAACTCGAGAGATCATATCCTCCAAGAAGCTATTAATTGCCTCGTCATCTGGAGCACTGGTACTTGTTGTACCCCAAATTAAAAAATTTGCTACCCTTAGGTATTTTGAAGAAATGGTCAAAAGTCTTGTAAAAATTGTCAAAAAAGGACAAAATTGGGGTTTGCATGTCTTGCATGAGGGTAAAATCTCAAAATTTTAAAAATTTGATGATTTGGGTCTGCTCAGAGCGACCAAGTCTAAAAAACCTAGATCTCAGTTTTTTTATCCTAAATTTTACGAAAATTTCTAGTTTTAGAAACTTTCTAAAAATAGAACTTTTTATGGGTTTCTTTTGAAATGAATGCTGGCAAAATTTTCTAAAAATAGAAAGTTTGGCTTCTAGGGTTCAAACTAATTTTGATTGGTCGAAAATACTTCCTCATCAGGCAGGTGTAGTCAAAATCATCAAAAGATCAGTTTTTCCCTAGTGGGTCAATTTTGCTTTTTCAAAAGCTTTTTTAGGAGCTCCAAGGCCATCAATGGAGGTTAGTCGATTGCCAGGTGATAGATTCAAACATCCAAGATGATAAATAATGAATGTGCACGTAAAACGAAGAATTGAGAAGGGGATTTGTGAAGGTTGAAAAATACAAAATTTTGGCTAAGTCTAGAAGCTTCAGGCGCCACAACTCAGTCTACATGCCCAAACACTCATGCCTTAGAAAAATTTTCATCTCCAACAAGCGAGGCAAAGGCAAGCACGTTGAATGAAGGAGAAAGTTGAAAATAGCAAAATAAAAACTAAGTCTGCTAGCCATGCACACCTTGGAAGGAGATAGGCACCCAACTTTTTAGGAGATCAAATGATGAAATTAGGGTTTGTGCTCCTAGACAATGTTGCTCAAAATATTCTTAGCTCCGTAGTGAGCCCATCAACACAGTCATTAGATCAATTAGTCATCCAAAATTCAAGATCAAACAAAGAGGTCTCAACCCAGAAGCAGAGTGCAAATCATGAAATCATAAGAAAATAATCAACTCTGGGAACTCTGGGTGCCCCAAGTGGCCAAGGGCGCCCAACCTTTCGGAAGACCTAATCCAGCAATTAGGGTTTTCTAATATGCTCATTTTCTTCAGGATTCTTCTAGCTTCGCAGTGGTCTCTTCGTCAGATCATCAAACTTATTAATCTTTGGAAAATCCAAATCAAACTGAAGTTATAACATGAAGGTTCAAGTTTGAAGAATGAAAATCTTGTGAAAATTTCTAAGTTTGGAGATCATGGGTGCCCCAGGTAGCCAGGAGCGCCTAAGCTTTTGAGGACCTAGATGAGTGAATTAGGGTTTGACACCTCTAGTAGATTATCTTTAGATTTGAAGCAGCTATCCAACGAAACCATCAACAAGTCCATCAGAGTTGATAATCACTAGATATCTAAGGCAAAATAGAGGAAAAAATATGAGAAAAATGTTAAAAGTCAAAAGCAAAGGTGAAAATTCTAGAAAATAAACTTTGGAGTTGGGCACCCTAGCTAGCGAGAGGTGCCCAAGCTTTTGACCACCAAGATTCAACTTTCAGGAAATATCATCTCTAGAAGACCCCCCTCAGAATCCTCTGAGCTATCCAACGAGTCCAACCATCAGTTCATCAGATTTCTTGATCATCCAGAATTGGGAATTCATCAGAGGATCAGAAAGCAAGTGTAAAAGTTGAAAATCCAAAAAAGAGACTAACTTTGGATAATATGGGTGCCCTAGGTAGCTAGGGGTGCCCAAGCTTTTGAGGCACCAAATCAACTTTTTAGGTAATGTTGCATCTAGAGCACCCTCCTTAGAATTCAACAAGCTATTTAGTGAATCTGATAGCCAAATTATTGGGATAGTCTAGCTCCTAGAACTGCAAATTCATTAGGAGATGAGGAAACACAAAGTTGAAATTTTAAGAAAAATGACTAACATTGGTGATCATGGTCACCCCAGGTAGCCAGGGGTGCCCAAATTTTTGACGGGTCAAATAATGTTTTTATCCAAAGTTGCCTCTAGGATAATCTTCTCAAAATCGGTCGAGCTCTGGGATGGATCACTCTGTCAGTTCACAAGATCCTCCAAGCATCCAGAAATCAAAGTCAAAAAGAGGTCAAAATCAAGCAAAAAGTTGAAATTTCAAGAAAATTAGCTAAGTTTGGAGAGGAAAAGTGGCCAAGAGAATATTGGCACCCAAGGCTCAATGCCTTAGTTAAATTTTCCAAGTTTTATCTTTCAACATCAAAAATTGTCCAAGTTCAATGCACCTGCTCAGGATAGACTTCGAAAGTTTTAAAGCAAAAAGAAAGCAGATTTTTCTCAACCTCAACTTATTTAAGAGAGATTTTGTCTTTCATTATTCATTTTTGTAGGTTGGTGTTTAGAGCATGAAGATAGGAATGCTTTTTCAGGCTCCAAACTTCTAGGACGTTGCTTTTTCAAAACAACCACTCAACTTTTTTTGGTTTTGATCACATGGGTCTCTCTACTTTTTCATCCTCCTGAACATTGAGAAAATTTTCCCTCTTCTAGAAACTATTTTTTAGTCGCTTTTTGAGGATGGATTTAGCTTTTTCAGTTTATGAGCATTTGGGTTTCTTTGAGATGTGATTTTCTACAAAACCCAGTTCCCAACTTTTTTCAGAGAAATCACTTTTTGAAGGCAGATCAACATTCTATTTTTAGTAGCACTCCACTTAAAATCAAGAAACAAATTAGCTTTTTGGTGGATGTGGATGAGATTTAAAACAACAGTCATCTACAATGTTTCTTCCAACTTTATTTCTATTATTGTAATAATTCTTATCCACTATTTGAAGAAGAGAAAGAAAACAAGATGTAATAGTTTGCATTTCCCTATTTTTATGCTTTCATAGGTGGTTAAATATTAATCTTGTTTAGTTTTAGGAATAAAGCTTGCATGTTGGTAAGTCTTAGTTGTAAAAGCAAGGATATTTTAGGGTTCCCTACTCCTCTACTTGTGTATACATAAGGGAAACCTTTCCCATTATTTTCTTAACCATGCTTGTGATAGCAAATTGCAAGCTTGTAATGTTGCAAGTTGTTATTCAGTGTTAGTTCACTTTGTGTAAGATCAAGCTTGCATGCCTCTTTAGTTGCAAGTTATTGTTTAGTTCTTGTGTCTTGTGTCAATGTGTTTTGGTTGATTGCTAAACTGTAAGCCTATTTTGCTAAAATCCTATTGTCCCAGAAGTGTAATATTTGTTCTTGAGATTTGAGAAATAAAGTCTTGTGCCTACTTTTCCCTGATTTAATGTCTCAGATTTTTGTTCTATGTGTTATGCTTATATGATCTTTATTTCAACTTGCATTAAAAGTAAGTAGATGTATGTTGGAAAAGAGTTTATTTAAGTATTTTTTCAGAGAATCCTTCCTTGTCCATTTCTAACTCTCTTTCTTTCTGTTTACTTGAGAAGTTAGAAATGTCATTAGAGTAGGCTTAGTCGTAGTTGAACTTCTAAAACATAAAATCTCAGCTACGACGCTTGATTTTTATAACCTTGTGCTCTTAGCTAAACAAATATATAGGAAAATTAGTTTTAATTTACTTTCTTAAGAAACATCAGCAAAGATGGAGCTTCCCCTCCTAATTTGAAGAGCATTTTATCTGTGCATAGCTATCCATTTCTAATCAGTATTCCAGAGGTTCGAATTAAAATGCCAATAGTTTTCTAGCACCCACCATGGGGCACGAGGCATAACACTTCAAGAAAGCTTACGCTTTATGACATGGGAATGACCATCTGGCACCCTATTGCATGATCTAGCAGAAGCAATGGGTGATAACAACAATAATGTTGGAAGGAATCCGGGACGTTCATCCCCATTACCTTGGGGTAATAACATTAGACCTTTGACATTGCGGGAACATCATGAATTACCTAAAGGGTCAAGGAAGCACTTTCCACGGTTTCACGGCGATGAAACTCAACATCCTGATGATCATATTTCTACCTTATCAATGGCCTGTGCCATCTTGCACGTGGCACATGAAGACATCGCAGTGCATCTCTTTGTGGAAACTCTTGTTGGAAATGTTGCTAGCTGGTTCAATCACTTGGAGCAAGGCATTAATACAAGTTGGGAAACTATGAGCAATAAATTCTTGGAGAGATTCACACCTACTGAAGATAGTCATTGGTTGTTTTCCAAACTTGCAAACTCAAAGATGGAGTACAACAAGCCCATGAGGGATTTTGTAGCAAGATTTAATCATCTTGTTGCATGAATTTCTTCTACACTTAATCCACCACCAAACATTCTGATGAGTGGCTTCATAAATGCTCTTCCATTAAAGATAGCCATCTTCTTGAAGATGGAAAGATATACAGAGTTGACGGATGCGCAAGAACATGCCATCGATTTGGAGGATAATATGATTGCTTCCGACATAATGAAGAAGGATTCAATCAGACCTCGGGTTTAGAGTTCTGCAAATCCACTACTACAAAAGGTAGCCAATGAGATGCTTCCACCACCACCACCATAGTATCAATTTCAACTACTATACCAAGCCAAAGAGAAATAATTTTCATCCTTTCAATAATTATAGGCCACAGTTGCCAACGCCTCCACCAAGACCAACAATTGAAGTTACACAAAATGCAGTATTTTGTTCTCTCCATGATACCGACACACATACCGGTTCTACATGTCCTGAGAACTTAAGAATGAAGCAGATTATGGGATATATCGAGGATGCACCTAGTTCCAATTTTGTCCCTACACCAAGTTCGAATGTTGTCTTACGACAGGCGAAAAACTTTGAAGGCGACTCTACTCCGGGATACTTTCAAAGTGAACCCATTATTGAAGAAAAAGAAGACCTCCACCACTACACTCTTGCAACAATTCACAGAAGACACTCTTTGCCTATGTTTACAAGTGCTCTGCACTTGCAAGTGCAAAAGGAAGAAGAGAGGAGGAGAGCTAAAGAACAAGAGAATGCTAAAGCGGTTGCTCAAGACCCATCTCAAGCCGATTTTGACATTGTAAACTCCATGATGAAGACCAAGGTTAAGATTTCACAATTGGAGTACCTTCATGATCATCTTGAGCAGCTAGACAGAATAATACATGTAAAGAAAGAAGCTTCAATTCAACCTACATTGCTCGAGTCATCTATTCCGGTGAAAGAAAATCCCAAAAATTTCTATATATCTTTGTATAGAGGAGGATTCAAACTGAGCAATTGCATTATTGATTCAGGAACCTCGGACAACGTCATGCCTTTACAAGTGATGAAAGCATTGGGACTCTCGTGCACAAAAACTCAGAACAAGTGCTATTCACTTTAGTCTAAGTCAGTTTTGTTGGTCAGACAATTGAAGGACACTGAAGTAAGGTTGGTAGCTTTCCCAGAGAAAAAGACAAAGGTGACCATCCTAGTGGCTGACATTCCACCCAGCTACGAGATGTTGTTTAGCTGGAGCTTCTACAGAGATCTTGGTGGTGCAATGTAGTTAGATTGGTCGACCAACACCATTCCTGTGGAGGAAGTTAGAATAAATATAAAACCTTAACCCAAATCCCAATTCACGGTGGTGAAAATCCCAAACCCCCCATCCCAAATTCTATATCAAGGAACGAGTCCTAGTAATTATGTGACGTTGTCAGAAATAGGAATTGAAGACCAGAACATTGCTTGTTCTGAAAGGAGACTGACAAACGATACAAAGTTATGCACAATGCATTTAGATGGGGGTTGTTCAATTGTAGGTTCATAAGAAGGGAAAATGATCATCTCCCCTAAGGGATTTTTGAAATTGGAATTCACTAAAGTTGAAAAAGAGGTGCTTTTGTTAGGCCTAAAAAATGTTGAAGACATGGGAATTGAGCTCCTATGTGTTAAAGGGGATGCGGAGTTGATCGATGAGCCAATCAAAGGATATTTCCAGGTTAGAAAAGATCATCAATGACATTATAGAAATCGGGTTTGGAATGTGATTGATTGGTTTGAAGAGTTCGACAACAGAGACATCCCGAAGATTGACAAGAGAGACATCCCGAAGATGAAGGGAAACAAAGTTGGTGACTCAATGGTACCTGCTTCCTTCCTTGCGCCATATTCTAAATTTTGTCAAGGTGCCTCTACCTGGGCATATGAAGATATGAGAATCTTCATCCCAGAGGATTTTCCTCCTAGGATACCCAGGAGAAGAGAAGTAAAGCCTTTCAAGAAGAAATGGCATCCTTTAGAGATGGACTAATTTTCTTTTGTATTCATCATGTGTTTCCCCTTACTGTAATGTGTTTTTTATGTTGTGTTTCCCCTTTTTGTAATATTTTTTTCATGTTTTAGGTTATTAGGTGTCTTGTTTTAGTTGATTATTAGGGAATTCCAACTATTAGGTGATTCTAGAAAGTCCTATCATAGGTGACTTAGGGAAAGTCTTGCAATAGGTGATTAGGAAATGTTGCCGACTCCGATACCCAATGGATAAGGCACTGGTCTATGCTTAAAATTCCAAAGATTCCTTGGTTCTCCTATGCTATAAGTATCCGACATGGTCCCTAGACAAAGCCAAATGTTGAACCCTAAATTAAAATTTTTGCTACACTTAGGCATTTTGAAGAAATGGTCAAAAGTCTTGTTAAAATTGTCAAAAAATGTCAAAATTGGGGTTTGCATGTCTTGTATGAGGGTAAAAACTCAAAATATTCAAAATCTAATGATCTGGGTCTACTTCAAACGACCAAGTCTACAAAACCCATAAGTCAGTTTTTTGGCCCTAAATTTTAGGAAAATTTCTATTTTTAGAAACTTTCTAAAAATTAAACTTTTTTTAGGTTTTTTTGGGTTTCTTTAGAAACGGATGCTGGAAAAAATTTCTAAAAATATAAATTTTGGCTTCTAGGGTTCAAATTGATTTTTACTAGTCGAAAGTACTTCCTTATCAGGCTAGTGCAGTTAGAATCATCAAAAGATTAGTTTTTCCCTAGTGGGTCAATTTTGCTTTTTCATAAGCTTTTTCAGGAGCTCCAAGGCCATCAATGGAGGTCAGTAAACTGCCAGATGAAAAATTCAAACATACAAGATGAGAAATAATGAACGTGCATACATAATGAAGAATGGAGAAGGGGATCTATGAAGGTTAAAAAATACAAAATTATGGCTAAGTTTGGAAGCTTTAGGTGCCCCAGCTCAGTCTAGGCACCCAAACACTCATGCCTTAGAAAAAATTTCATCTCCAGCAAGTGAGGCAAAGGCAAGCATGTCGAATGAAGGAGAAAGTTGAAAATAACAAAATAAAAACTAAGTTTGCTAGCCATGGGCGCCTCAGAAGGAGATAGGCGCCCAAATTTTTAGGAGATCAAACGAGGAAATTAGGGTTTGTGCTCCCATACAATGTTGCTCAGAATCTTCTCAGCTCCGTAGTGAGTCCATCAACACAGTCATCAGATCAATCAATCATCCAAATTTTGAGATCAAACGGAGAGGTGTCAACCTAGAAGCATAATGCAAATACGAAAATCATTAGAAAATAAAAGTCTGGGAACTCTGGGTGCCCCAGGTGGCCAAGGGTGCCCAACCTTTCGGAAGACCTAATCCAACAATTAGGGTTTACTAATATGCTCATTGTCTTCAGGATTCTTCTAGCTTTGCAGTGGGTGTCTTTGTTAGATCTTTAGACTTATTAATCTTTGGCAAAACCAGATCAAATAGAAGGTATAACATGAAGGTTCAAGTTTGAAGAATGAAAATCTTGTGAAAATGTCTAAGTCTGGAGATCATGGGTGCCCCAAGTAGCTAGAGACACCCAAGATTTTAAGGGCCTAGATGAGTGAATTAGGGTTTGACACCTCCAGTATATTATCTTTAGATTTGAAGTAGCTATCTAATAGAACCATCAACAAGTCCATCAAAGTTGATAATCACTAAATATCAAAGGCGGAATAGAGGAAAAAACATGAGAAAAATGTCAAAAGTCAAAAGCAAAGGTGAAAATCTCAGAAAATAAACTTTGGAGGATTTGGGTGCCCTAGCTAGCCAGAGGTGCCCTAGCTTTTGACCCCCAAGATTCAACTTTCATGAAATATCATCTCTAGAAGACCCCCCTCAGAATCCTCCAAGCTATCCAATGAGTCTAGCCATCAGTTCATCAGATTTCCTAATCATCCAGAATTGGGAATTCATCAGAGGATCAAAAAGCAAGTGTAAAAGTTGAAAATCCAAAAAGGAGACTAAGTCTAGATAATATGGGCGCCCTAGGTAGCAAGGGGTGCCCAATATTTTGAGGCATGAAATTAACTTTTCATGTAACGTTGCATGTAGAGCACGCTCCTCAAAATTCAACAAGCTATTCAGTGAATTTGACAACCAAATTATCGGGAGAGTCTAGCTCCCAGAACTGTAAATTCATTAGGAGATGAGGAAACAAAAAGTTGAAATTTTAAGAAAAATGACAACATTGTTGATCATGGGCACCCTAGGTTGCCAGGGGCGCCCAACTTTTTGAGGGTTCAAATAATGTTTTTATCCAAAGTTTCCTCCAAGATAATCTTCTCAGAATCAGTTAGGCTATGCGATGGATCACTCTGTCAGTTCATAGGATCCTCTGAGCATCCAAAAATCAAAGTCAAATGGAGGTCAAAATCAAGCAAAAAGTTTAAATTTCAAGAAAATTGGCTAAGTTTGGAGAGGAAAAGCACCCAGGAGAAGATTGGCGCACAAGGATCAATGCCTTAGTCAAATTTTCCAAGTTTTATCTTTCAACATCAAAAAGTGTCCAAGTTCAATGCACCTGCTTAGGATAGACTTCAAAATTTTTATAGCAAAAAGAAAGCACATTTTTCTCAACCTCAACTTATTTAAGAGCTTTTGTCTTTCACTATTCATTTTTGCAAGTTGGTGTCTAGAGCATGAAGATATGAATGCTTTTTTGGGCTCGAAACTTCTAGGACGTTGCTTTTTCAAAACAACCACTTAGCTTTTTCTGGTTTTGATCACATGGGTCTCTCTGCTTTTTCATCCTCTTGAACATTGATAAATTTTTCCCTCTTCTAGAAACTGTTTTTTGGTCGCTTTTTGAAGATGGATTTAACTTTTTCAGTTTTTGAGCATTTGGGTTTCTCTGAGACGTGATTTTCTACAAAACCTAGGTTTGAACTTTTTTTCGGAGAAATTGCTTTTTCAAGGCAGATCAACATTCTATTTTCAGTAGCACTCTCCACTTAAAATCAAGAAACAAATAAGCTTTTTGGTGGATGTGGATGAGATTTAAAGCAACAGTCATCTAGAAGTTTTCTTTTAACTTTCTTTCTATTCCTGTCTTAATTCTTATCCACTATTTCAAGAAGAGAGAGAAAACAAGATGTAATAGTTGGAATTTCCCTATTTTTATGCTTTCATAGGTGGTTAGATGTTTATCTTGTTTAGTCTTAGAAATAAAGATTGCATGTTGGAAAGTCTTAGTTGTAAAATCAAGAAGATTTTACGGTTCTCTACTCCTTTTCTTGTGTATAAATAAGGGAAACCTTGCCCATTATTTTCTTAACCGTGCTTGTGATAGCAAATTGCAAGCCTGTAATGCTGCAAGTTTTTATTCGGTGTCATTTCACTTTGTGTAAGAGCAAGCTTGCATGCCTCTTTAGCTGCAAGTTATTGTTTAGTTCTTGTGTCAATGTGTTCTGGTTGATTGCTAAACTGTAAACCTAATTTGCTACAATCCTATTGTCCAAGAAGTGTAATATTTGTTCTTGAGATTTGAGAAATAAAGTCTTGTGCCTATTTTTCCTTGATAAAATGTCTTAGATTTCCGTTCTATGTGTTATGCTTATATGATCTTTATTTCAGCTTACATTGAAAGTAAGTAGATGTATGTTGGAAAAGAGTTTATTTAAGTATTTTTTTAGAGAATCCTTCCTTGTCCATTTCTAACTCTCTTGCTTTGCGTTTACTTGAGAAGTTAGAAACATCATTAGAGTAGGATTAGTCGTAATTGAATTTATAAAACCGAAAATCTCAGCTACGACACTTGAGTTTTATAACCTTGTACTCTTAGCTGAACAAAAAGATAGGAAAACTAGTTTTAATTTACTTTCTTAAGAAACATTAGCAAATATGGAGCTTCCCCTCCTAATTCAAAGAGTAGTTTATCTGTGCATAGCTATCCATTTCTAATCCATATTCCAGAGGTGCAAATTGAAACACCAACAGTTTTCTAGCATCCACCATGGGGCACGAGGCATAAAACTTCAAGAAAGCTCACACTTTATGACACAGGAATGACCATCTGGCACCCTATTGTGTGATCCAGTAGAAGAAATGGGTGATAACAACAATAATGCTAGAAGGAATCTAAGACGTTCATCTCCATTACCTTGGGGTAATAACATTGGACCTTTGGCGTTGCAGGAACATCATGAATTACCTAAAGGGTCATGGAAGCAGTTTCCACGGTTTCACGATGATGTAACTCAACATCTTGATGATCATCTTTCTACCTTATCAATGGCCTGCACCATCTTGCACGTGGCACATGAAGACATCACAATGCGTCTCTTTGTGGAGACTCTTGTTGGGAATGTTGCTAACTGGTTCAATCACTTGGAGCAAGGCATTATTACAAGCTAGGAAACTATGAGCAAGAAATTCTTGGCGAGATTCACGCTACTGAAGATAGTAATCGGTTGTTTTCCCAACTTGCAAACTCAAAGATGGATTACAACTAGCCCATGAGGGAGTTTCTAGAAAGATTTAATCATCTTGTTGCACAAATTTCTTCTACACTTAATCCTCCACCAGAGATTCTGATGAGCTACTTCATAAATGCTCTTCCATTAGAGATAGCCTTCTTCTTGAAGATGGAAAGTCATATAGAATTGACGGATGCACAAGAACACGCCATCGAGCTAGAGGATAATATGATTACTTCTGGCATAATGAAGAAGGATTCAATCAAACCTCTGGTTCATAGTTTTGCAAATCCATTGCTACAAAAGGTAGCTAATGAGATGCTTCCACTACCACCACCATAGTATCAATTTCAGCAACTGCACCAAGCCAAAGAGAAATAATTTTTAGCGTTTCAATAATTATAGGCCACGGTTGCCAACACCTCCACCAATACCAACAATTGAAGTTACACAAAATGCAATATTTTGTTCTTTCCATGATACCGACACACATATTGGTTCTACATGTCCTGAGAACTTAAGAATGAACCAGATAATGGGATATATTGAGGTTGCACCTAGTTCTAGTTTTTTCCCTACACCAATTTTGAATGTTGTCTTACCACAAATAGAAAACTTCGATGGCGACTCTTCTCTGGGATACTTTCAAAGTGAACCCATTATTGAAGAAAAAGAAGACCTCCGCCACTACTCTCTTGCAACAAATCATGGAAGACACTCTTTTCCTATGTTTACAAGTGCTCTGCACTTGCAAGCAAAAAAGGAAGAAGAGAGGAGGAGAGCTAAAGAACAAGAGAATGCTAAAGCGGTTTCTCAAGACCTATCTCCAGCCGATTTTGACATTGTAAACTCCATGATGAAGACCAAGGTTAAGATTTCATAGTTGAATTACCTTTGTGATCATCCTGAGCAACTAGATAGAATAATACATGTAAAGAAAGAAGCTTCAATTCAACCTACATTGCTCGAGTCATCTATTCCGGTGAAAGAAAATCCCAAACCTTTCTATATATCGTTGTATATAGGAGGATTCAAACTGAGCAATTGCATTATTGATTAAGGAGCCTCAGACAACGTCATGCCTCTACAAGTGATGAAAGCATTGGGACTCTCGTGCACAAAAACTCAGAACGAGTGCTATTCACTTCAGTTTGAGTGAGTGTCGTTGGTTGGACAATTGAAGGACACTCAAGTAAGGTTGGTAGCTTGTCCAAAGAAAAAGACAAAGATGACCATCCTAGTGGCTGACATTTCACCCAGCTACAAGATTTTGTTGAGCCGGAGCTTCTGCAAAGATCTTGGTGGTGCAATGAAGTTAGATTGGTTGTCCACAACCATTCCCATGGAGGAAGGTAGAATCAAGATAGAACTTGAACCCAAATCCCAGTTCATGGTGGTGAAAATCCCAAACCCCCCAGCCCAAATTCTATATCAAGGAATGGGTCCTGGTAATTATGTGACATTGTCAGAAATAGGAATTGAAGACCAGAACATTGCTTGTTCTGAAAGGAGACTGATAGAGGATACAATGTTATGGACAATGCATTTAGATGGGGGTTTTTCAGTTGTAGGTTCAGAAGAAGGGAAAATGATCATCTCCCCTAAGGGATTGTTGCAATTGTAATTCACTGCAGTTGAAAAAGAGGTTCTTTTGTTAGGCCTAAAAAATGTTGAAGACATGGGAATTGAGCACCTATGTGTTAAAGGGGATGTGGAGTTGATTAATGATCCAATCAAAGGATATTTCTAGGTTAGAAAAGATCATCTACGACATTATAGAAATCGGGTTTGGAATGCGATTGATTGGTTTGAAGAGTTCGACAAAAGAGACATCCCAAAGATTGACAACAGAGACATCCCAAAGATGAACAACAACAAATTTGGTGACTCAGTGGTACCTGCTTCCTTCCTTGTGCCATATTCTAAATTTTTTCAAGGCCCCTCTACCTGGGCATATGAAGATATGAGAATCTTCATCCCAGAGGATTTTCCTCCTAGGATACCCAGGAGAAGAGAAGTAAAGCCTTTCAGGCATAAATGACATCCTTTAGAGATAGACTAATTTTCTTCTGTATTCGTGATGTGTTTCCCCTTATTGTAATGTGTTTTTTATGTTGCATTTCCCCTTTTCGCAACAATTTTGTCATTTTTTAGGTGATTAGGCGTCTTGTTTTAGGTGATTATTAGGGAAGTCCAACTATTAGGTGATTCTAGGAAGTCTTGTCATAGGTGACTTAGGGAAAGTCTTGCAATAGGTGATTAGGAAATGTTGTTGACTCCAATACCCAATGGATAAGGTACTGGTCTATGCTTAAAATTCCATCGATTTCTCCTATGCTGTAAGAATCTGACATGGTCCCAAGACAAAGCCAAATGTTGTACCACAAATTAAAATTTTTGCTACATTTAGGAATTTTGAAGAAATGGTCAAAAGTCTTGTCAAAATTGTCAAAAAATGTCAAAATGTGGGTTTACATGTCTTGCACGAGGGTAAAAAATCAGAATTTTCAAAATCTAATGATCTAGGTCTGCTCAGAGCGACCAAGTCTACAATACCCATATCTTAGTTTTTCGGCCCTAAATTTTACGAAAATTTGTATTTTTAGAAACTTTCTAAAAATAAAAAATTTTAAAGGTTTTTGTGGGTTTCTTTCAAAACAGATGCTGGATTTTTTTTCTAAAATTAGAAAGTTTGGCTTCTAGGGTTCAAACTGATTTTGATTAGTCGAAAATACTTCCTCATCAGGTCGGTGTAGTTATAATCATCAAAAGATCAATTTTGACCTAGTGGGTTTATTCCGCTTTTTCATAAGCTTTTTCAGGAGCTCTAAGGCCATCAATGGAGATCAGTTAGTTGCCAAGTGGCAAATTCAAACATCGAAGATGAGAAATAATGAATGTGCATGCAAAACGAAGAATGGAGAAGTGGATTTGTGAAGGTTGAAAAATACAAAATTTTGTCTAAGTCTGGAAGCTTTAGGTGCCCCAGCTCAATCTAGGCACCCAAACACTCATGCCTTACAAAAATTTTCATCTCCAATAAGTGAGGCAAAGGCAAGCATGCCAAACGAAGGAGAAAGTTGAAAATAGCAAAATAAAAACTAAGTCTGCTAGCCATGGGCACCTCAGAAGGAGATAGGTGCCCAAATTTTTAGGAGTTCAAATGACAAAATTAGGGTTTGTGCTCCTAGAAAATGTTGCTCAGAATCTTCTCAGCTCCACAGTGATCCCATTAGCACAATCATCAGATCAATCAGTCATCTATAATTTGAGATCAAATAGAGATGTCTCAACCCAGAAGTAGAATGCAAATCATGAAATCATTAGAAAATAATCTAAGTCTGGGAACTCTGGGTGCCCCAGGTGGCCAAGGGTGCCCAACCTTTCAGAAGACCTAATCCAACAATTAGGGTTTGCTAATATGCTCATTGTCTTAAGGATTCTTCTAGCTTTGAAGTGGGTGTCTTCATCAAATCATCAAACTTGTTAATATTTGGCAAATCCAGATCAAACAGAAGGTATAACATGAAGGTTCAAGTTTCAAGAATGAAAATCTTGTGAAAATGGCTAAGTATGGAGATCATGGGCACCCCAAGTAGCTAGGGCACCCAAGATTTTGAGGGCCTAGATGAGTGAATTAGGGTTTGACACCTCTAGTAGATTATCTTTATATTTGAATTGACTATCCAATGAAACCATCACAAAGTTCATTAGAGTTGATAATCACCAAATATTGAAGGCGGAACAGAGGAAGAAACATGAGAAAAATGTCAAAAGTCAAAAGCAAAGGTGAAAATATCAGAAAATAAACTAACTCTGGAGGAGTTGGGTGCCCCAGCTAGCAAGAGGTGCCCATGCTTTTGACCCCCAAGATTCAATTTTTAGGAAATATCATCTCTAGAAGACCCCCCTCAGAATCCTCCAAGCTATCCAGCGAGTCCAGCCATCAGTTCGTCAAATTTCCTAATCATCCAGAATTGGGATTTCATCAGAAGATCAGAAAGCAAGTGTAAACGTTTAAAATCCAAAATAGAGATTGTCTCGATACTATGGGCACCCTAGGTAGCTAGGGGTGCCCAAGCTTTTGAGGCACCAAATCAACTTTTCAGTTAATGTTGCATCTAGAGCACCCTCCTCAGAATTAAATAAGCTATTAAGTGAATCTAACAGCCAAATTATTGGGATAATCTAACTCCCAGAACTATAAATTCATTAGGAGATGAGGAAACACAAAAAGTTGAAATTTTAAGAAAAATGACTAACACTGGTGATCATGGGCACCCCAAGTAGCCAGGGTCACCCAACTTTTTAGGGGTCAAATAATGTTTTTATCCAAAGTTTCCTCTAGGATAATCTTCACAGAATCAGTCAGGCTTTGCGATGGATCACTCCGTCAATTCACAGGATCCCCCAAGCATCTAGAAATCAAAGTCAAACAGAGGTCAAAACCAAGCAAAAAGTTGAAATTTCAAGAAAATTGGCTATCTGGAGAGGAAAAGCGCCCTAGGAGAAGATTGGTGCCCAAGGCTCAATGCCTTAGTCAATTTTTCCAAGTTTTGTCTTTCAACATCAAAAAGTGTCCAAGTTCAATGCACCTGCTCAGGATAGACTTTGAAAGTTTTAAAGCAAAAAAAAAGCATATTTTTCTCAATCTCAACTTATTTAAGAGATATTTTGTCTTTCATTATTCATCTTTTCAGGTTGGTGTCGAGAGCATGAAGATTTTCCCTTTTCTCTCAATGAAGATTTGAAGACCCAAACGACATGATTTTTCGGTGTTCTTCGTGGTTCCAAGATTAGTGAGCAAGGAGGAATGCTTTTTCAGGCTCCAAACTTCTAGGGCGGTTCTTTTTCAAAACAATCATTCAACTTTTTTTGGTTCTGATCACATGGGTCTCTTCATTTTTTCATCCTCTTGATCATTCAGAAATTTTTCCCTCTTCTAGAAACTGCTTTTTGGTGTTTTTTTTAAGGATGGATTTAGCTTTTTCAGTTTTTGAGCATCTGGGTTTCTCCGATACATGATTTTCTACAAAACCAAGGTCCCAAATTTTTTTGAATAAATTGATTTTTCAAGGTAGATCAACATTCTATTTTCAACAACATTCTCGACTTAAAATCAAGAAACAAATCAGCTTTTTGGTGGATGTGGATGATATTTAAAGCAACACTCATCTAGAAGCTTTCTTTCTATTCTTGTCTTAATTCTTATCCACTCTTTGAAGAAGAGAAAGAAAAGTAGATGTAATAGTTGGAATTTCTCTATTTTTATGCTTTCATAGGTGGTTAGATGTTTATCTTGTTTAGTTTTAGAAATAAAGCTTGCATGTTGGCAAGTCTAAGTTGTAAAAGCAAGGAGATTTTAGGGTTCCCTACTCCTCTTCTTGTGTATAAATAAGGGAATCCTTGCCCATTATTTTTTTAACCATGCTTCTGATAGTAAATTACAAGCTTGTAATGCAACAAGTTGTTATTCAATGTCAGTTCACTTTGTGTAAGAGCAAGCTTGCATGCCTCTTTAGCTACATGTTGTTGTTCAGTTCGTGTGTCCCTTGTCAATGTGTTATGGTTGACCGCTAAACTGTAAGCCTATTTTGCTACAATCCTGTTGTCCCAAAAGTGTAATCTTTATTCTTGAGATTTGATAAATAAAGTCTTGTACCTACTTTTCCCTAATATAATGTCTCAAATTTTTGTTCTATGTGTTATGCTTATATGATCTTTATTTCAACTTGCATTGAAAGTAAGTAGATGTATGTTGGAAAAGAGTTTATTTAAGTATTTTGTTAGAGAATCCTTCCTTTTCCATTTCTAACTCTCTTGCTTTGCATTTACTTGAGAAGTTAGAAACATCTTTAGAGTAGACTTAGTCGTAGTTGAAATTCTAAAATAGAAAATCTCAGCTACGACACTTGAGTTTTATAACCTTGTGCTCTTAGCTAAACAAAAAGATAGGAAAACTAGTTTTCTAGCTTTTTCCTACTGTATTTCATGTTTTTTGGCTATATGGATGCCAATGCGCTAGAGGGACGACAATGCGTTGTGTTGTCATCCTAGACTTGTGCTGCCATCCTCAGACAAAGAGTTTTCTGAGGTATAGTTTGTACTCCAAAAATTGGCTCATCTAGCTCCAGTTAGAATTTTGGGTCTGTAGAGTGATAAAAGTACTACATAATGCTCTTCATTCTCAATCCTCATCCCAAAACATCCCTTTAGAGTGAGGTAAGCTAGGGTATCCCTCTGCTCTCTGCTCTTCATGACCAAGAGCCTTAATGTGGTTGGCCCCCCTCTCTTTCATTTTTGGTGAACCCAACGTGAACAACGTATTTTCATTCGCTTGTGTTGAGTCTTTTTCCCCATGCCTGGTGGTTGTCATAACCCTGAGTATTGTAAAGGTTTATGAGCATCACAACTCATTCCACAACTTCTAGGTATGTTGTTAGAAGAAGCGTGTGACACTTACTGATGGAGAAGACGAAGGTCACTTCTAGTTTCATCTCCTACTTTTCCATTGTTTTGGCTACTGACTTTACCACTAGTTTTCCTATGGGCTTCACTAACGATATGGATTTTGTAGATGAGACCACTCGTGTTCCTACTCCTCCAACATCCCCTATGGCTTCATTTGTGGATGAGGATGAGGTTGTGTATGTCCCTGCGGAAAACCTTTTGGCATTAGAGAACATATTGGAAAACCTTATGAATCATTTGGAGAGAACCAAAAATGGTGAGAGCCACTAGGCTTATTAGAAAAGTGAGACATTTGTTAGGAAAGGATCAGATAGGCATAGATTTCTTACGTTGCCTTGCTGATCTAACTGAAGCTTATGTCCCTTAGTATAAGACTAGATTGGGTACTACCCAGGGGAAGTGCTCGATACATATGAAAGAAAAATAGGCATTCAATACCAACCACATCTATATGCATGGCTGAAACAGACCCCTTGATCAGTATCTCTTCTACTTTTCAAAATCCCCCCACTATCAAGGAGAGTAAAAAATGCCTTGGGTTCAGTTTCACCCCTCCTACTGCCCCTGGTAGTGGGGGTCCAATGGAATAAGTGGCGATGGTTTTGGCAGTAGAGGTGATACTGGTGGAGGGGGCTTTAGTGAAGGCCATAGTGGTGGTTTCAATAGTGGAGGTCACTTTAGTGGAGGCCCTACTAGTGGTGGTGGCTCCGACAGTGGTCACAATGGTGGCTTCGGAGGTGGTTCTAGTGGTAGTGGCTCTGGAGGTTCCACTAGTCCTTTGTCATCTTTTGACCCTATTTTGAATACTCTTCATTAAAAAATGGGTCAAATGAGAAACCAATTGGTGATCCTTTCCTAGGCCTCTACCCAGCCTATCTTCCAGTCATTCTTTTGAAATAACTCATTGTCGGTAGCAATCTTGAGTACTCCCTTCCTGTAAGGAATGGAAATATCTAAATTTGAGAAGTATGGTGGCAAAGGGCACCCAAAAACACATGTGTCTACCTTTAATTCCATGTGTATAGACTTCTTCCATCATGATGCGTTGATGGAAAAATTATTTCCCTGATCTCTCAAGGATACAACACTCGAGTGGTACTATTCCTTTCCCAACAATTCTATATTTTCATTTGATCAACTTGTAAATTAGTTTCTCTGACAGTTCCAAGCCAACATCAAACCGAAGATGACCTTTTTGGATCTCATTTGTTGTAATCAGGGGGATAGTGAGAAGATAATTGATTTCATAGCATGATATCAAGCACTCTTTTCATAGATCTTGTACCTGCTACCCAATTCTAATGTACATAAGGTGTTCATAGGAAACTTGCAGAGACCTTGGCAAGATAAGTTTTGCCTCATGAAAATACCCTTCTTTTGTACATATGTGTGTTGCATTATGAGAATACCAGCAGACAGTGGTTCAATTCAGGGGATCTTCCTCACACTTTCATTCAAAAGGAAATCCATTGTATCTACCTCAAGAAAAGGTAAGGCTATTGTGAATGTAGTCACCGTGACAAATGATAACAACCTCAAATGGAACATAAAGTTTACAAAGTTAGTAGAATCTTATTCTTCCATCTTGTAAAAGTTGTTGAAGGACGAGATCATAACCTTGGAAAAACCTCGGCCTCTCAAGGAACCTTACCCTGATTGGTATGATGCAAATATCTTTTGTTAGTACCATCGAGTCAATGGACATGATACTGAGCGTTGTATGCACCTGCATTACGAGATACAAGATCAAAAATCGATGACGGTACCATTCATCTCGATGGAATGAAACAAAATGAAAATAAATTGGTTGTGAAAGCCAATAGTGAGTTGCAGATATACACAAAATTGTTCTTGTCTCATTCTGTTAACTTAATCATTGACCCTTCTAATTCTTCTACTCAGCCTTCAATGTACATTAACATGGTCACAATTACTCCTTTCTCACAGCTCGCAAGTGGTTTTCCAGATATGACATTCACTTTGTGGGACATGCTCTTGAATAACAAGCCCTCTCCCTTCTGCATTCCTACTCACCTCAATGGGAACATAGTGATAGGGGTCTTAGTTGACCCCACGAGCCGGGTGAATGTTATCATGAAGGAAATGTTATGGCTGAATTCACTACAAAGGGAGGAGTATGAAGAAACTAAATCTACCATTCGTATGCATGATGGTCTCTCTCTCAAGTCGTATGCATCAATAACTATTTCCATCCTAGTTGGACCTAGGGCTATGAACACAACCTTTGACGTTATCCCAGAATCTGATTTGTTTAGGGTGAAGTTAGGAATACCTTGGCTAGCTTCCATAAACGTAATTTCTTTCTTCATTCATAAATATCTAAAACTCTCCCATGAAGGTGATGTGCACGTCATGCATGACATTGGATACAAGTCTTTGATGTCCTGTGGGGGCTATTTGTTGGATCATTTTTAGCTCGCTCTAGTCAATCCGCTTCCCTCGAGAACATACCCACTTTACTGAAACTATGTAAAGTATAAGACCGGGGGCAAGGGATAGCCAAAAGTAACCCCTCCAATAGTGCAACAGCAAGCTGCCTCCTCTTCTCGAAAGGGAAAGGAGAGGCCTACCCGTCCTCGGGGTGCCTCTTTCACTCCTCTTTTTGAAGAAGAATTTTGGATGTCTACTCTTGGATTCCACATAAGAAGTCAGATGGTTCCTGCTTGGTGTAAATCCAAGATCAAGATATCAGACCTTCCTACTGTGCCTCCTAGAACTTGGCCCTACTTGTATAATAGAAGGAAGGGTCCCTGTGGGGAATCCTCTATGTCTCAACTGCTGCAACTTCCTACCACTCCTACTCCTAAAGCAATGAATGAGAAGAGGCCCACCGCTGAGGCGCTAAAGCTGACTTCCCCCGCTATCTCTCAAACTCTAGCTCCCATTCAGGAGTTTACCCCTCCACTAGGGATGGTTGTGATGGACACTCCTATGACTAAGCAAGACCCTTCTATCCTTTTGCAGCTCTCGAACTCTAGCTCAAAGAGTCATAGAAATCGCCTTGCACATGAGTGCAAGTTCCAACAAAAGGCTCTAGCGGCTAAGCAGGCTACCATGTAGAGAAAGGAAGAGGAGTCAACCACCCCTGTTTCAGGGCCTCCTGATGCATCCTCCTCTCTCCTCCCCTCTGCTTTTGTTCAATATAATTTAATTTTTCTACCAACTCCCCCTACGAGTGTCAGTGCACCTGACCCTAAAAAGGTGTAGGTGTTTATGATTCCTTCGATTGAGCCACCTCTTTTGATGTCCCTCCCAGACATCCCACCTTTTACTAAACCCGTGGACATGTCAAATACCTTAGTGGTGTCTGCCGTGATTTTCTCCTCCCATTTTGTGCCTATTGCCTCATCTGTGGGGAATTCACACCCTCCAATGAAGTAAAAGGTGGAGGTGGGCCCTTCTAGCAATGGAGGGCGTAAGAGGAGTCCACCCTCCTTAAAGGGTGGTCCTGTGCTAACTTTTTTTATCCTAGTGACGAAGCAAGTTTCGACTTCCCTTGAGTTTGTCATTTCTCCCGAGTCACTTGGTGAGCCAAGCAATGAATCTTAAGCATCGTCCTCCCCATCCATTGAGGTACCACATGGCACTCCTATAAAGTGCATGTTTAACTCTCTGGACGAGGTCTCGACCTTGTCAGTAATCTTCACAAAGTCACTGACCATCGCTCCATAAGAGCCTAGTGGAGAAGACCTTGTGAGGCCTTCTTCCTTAGCCCTTGTTGTGGGAGGGTCAGAAACACCTCCCCTTAATATGTCACCACTACAGGCTCATCCGCCTTCCCCTTATAATGACCTAGATTGGGAAGCAGACGACCTCTTGGTTGATGAGTTTTAGGGGGAGGCCTCTTCTTTACCTTTAGATTAGGTGTATGTTTATTGTGATGTGTTCTCTCATGCTTGCGTTATGTGTTCTTGGATGACCCTTTTCACCCTTGTAGGTGCTTGGATACAGGAGTGAATTTGTGTCGTAAAACTTCCTTTATCTTTTCCATCATTCTTCCTTTATTATGTGTCTTCATTTTTCACAAATTGGGGACAGTTCATTTATATACTATTACTATACTTATATATTTATGAGCAAATCTGACTTTGAAATATCAGATCACCCTTGTGTCCCTTGTTCATGATGTTTCTACTTCTCTTTTTCTCTTTTATCTTTCTCTCTTGTTTGCTTGAGTTGTCCCTCATATGTGTGACGATGTTGCTTTCATAATGTTCCATTTTTCAGAAAAAGTGTTCATTGCTAAAAAATCTTTTCTTGAAAATTCTTGCAAACCTTTTTTAAAGAAATCACATTCTCAACTTGGACCTCTAGCGGAACGTGTTTCCTTCTTCATGGGTTCGCAAAAAAATAACTTGAAAAATTTCCTCTGAGGTGGGAGCAACTTTTCCTGTAGGAGAAGCCTTAACCTTCCCCTCACGAGGGAGCATTTTCTTCCTTTCAAATTCCTTGATGAAGTGAACATATTTTGAAAGGATTCGTTGATGTTGAATTGATTTGTGAAAAAAAAACATTCTTGCACTTTCAAATAGTGCATCCCTTGAGTGGACCCCTCTTCTTTTGAAGGGTTCACAAGGGACCCGATTAAAAGCCTTTAAATTTATTGGTTGTCTATGTGACTGTTTGCTTGTTTGCCTACATGGCTACTTTGTATTTTCTGACATGTTTTATCTACAGATTAACATGTTGCTTTGGAGGTGTATCTATGAATCCGCTTTCCAGTCCGGCTTTGTAGAGTCCCCTTTCACTAGGCTTCCTTCATGTGAGAGTACTTGGGGGAATGCCTTCTTGAAGGTCTGTGGGCCTGTGAGGCACTTACATTCCAGTCTGACTCTATGGAGTCCCCTTCTACTAGGCTTCCTTCATGAGAGAGTACTTGGGGGATGCCTTCTTGTAGGTCTACGAGCCTGTGAGGAACTTACATCTTACATCTAGGCTTCCTTCATGAGAGAGTACTTGGGGGATGCCTTCTTGCAGGTCTACAGGCCTATGAGCCGCTTACATCCTGCGACATTTTTCCATCGTTGGTTTGGGGGTATTTGGTGTACTTTGTGCAACTTCATAGTTCTACGGAGCTACGAAGTCCTTTTGTTTGAACCTCCTCAGGAGAGAGTACCTATGGAGTCCTTTTCCCATCCTGCACTTTTGAGTTTTCCAGATCATGGTCTGCTTCCTCAACAGTTTAGGTATACATTTCTAACTCTTCAGTCTACTTTACCAAACATTCATTGATATGCGTGCTCACTAAAGTGGGGGAAAAATGTATAGGAGTGAATTTTCACCCCTTGTGTAAATTCCCCTTTCACATACCCTCACCTTAGAAAATCAAATTCGAAGGAAAAATTACACATCACCCACTTGCCTTCCGAACACTTGGCATTTTTCATGTGTCAGTGAGAGAATATTTTTTGAGGACATAAGCACGATGCACAGATGTCTGTGCAATGCACTGTAGTGCCCGACATAATCCTACATTTGAAGTTTGTAGAGGTGTTACACTCCTCATTGGGGATGAATTGTAGCGTCCCTCTTCGACCAATCAACCCAAAAATGCCTTATTCCTTCTCATCTCACCTTCAAAAGCATTCATTTTTCACTTCACTTGATCTTCTACGCATTCACTTCATCTCTCTTAGCAAATCATTCCCATTCTCATTCACTTTAGCATTCTAGCACTCCATTATGAGCATTGCGATAGCATTGACACTCCAACTCCACATTGCAAGTGTGAGGCTATCACAAAAGTTGTGAGCTTAGAGGCTTGCAAGACCACCCTTCACCATGATTGTGGAAGTAGTGACTTTTCCAAGTTTGTTGCTTGTATTTTCCCTTCATTGGTCTTGAGAGCCTTTGCATCGAGGTGGTAACTCTTCATTCCTCTCCTTTGTGATTTGATAGAGTAGAATTTTGTCTTTTGTAGTGTTCATTGCATTTATTTCAGTCTTCTTTATCATATTTTTCTACTTCGTTGCTTTCTGGCTATCCATGGAGGTGGAAACACCAAAGCGGGGGTCTAATTGAGGCAAACCCCTATACACCCCAGCAATTTTCCCTCTTTCTTGTGTGTAGGTGAATGTGTGTGTAGAGATAGCTAGAAAACATACACTTTTGTGAGATCATATTCATCACCCTAGTTGTTATTTACTTGCTTTATCATCATCGTCTTTATTTCTTGTACTTCATCATTCTATTTTCTTAGTTAAAATTGACTAGATAGACTGTTAAGTAAGTTTCTGGCTTTTTTCTACTATATTTCATGTTTGTTGGCCATACAAACGCCAACATGCTAGAGAGACAACAACACACCGTGTTGTTGTCCCAGACCCACATTTCCATCCTTAGACATAGAGTTGTCATAGTTTAGACTCCAAAAATTGGCTCGTCTAGCCCCAGTTAGAATTCTATGTCTGTAGAGTGACAAAAGTACTACATAGTGCTCTTCATTCTTGATCCTCATCCAAAAACATCCCTTTAGAGTGAGGTAAGTTAGGGTAGCCCTCCAATCTTGGATCTCCATGACCTAGAGCCTTGATGTGGTTGGTCCCCCTCTCTTACATCTTGAAATTCACTTCTCTTTACAACTGTCTCATCAAACCTTGTTGGCATGGCTACAACTTTACTCAACTTGCATTCAACAGGGTCACTATTGAAACTACTACGAATGAGGTCCTAAAATTCCGTTTGCACTTCGTCAAGCTCAATGTACTCACCATCCTCACATTGATACTAGAAAGAGACTTGTGACATGAAAGTTCTTACAAACTTGAGAGCACTTTCCACCTTCTTTCTATATTCAGTAATTTCTACAGAGATTGCTTCATATGTTTTTATCTTGAAGATTTGTTGTTCTCTCCAAGTAAAAAGCTTCTCCTTGTATTCATCTGTAGTGACTTAATCATATTCCATCCTCAAGTGAGAAAGGATGATCTCATCCCTGGGTTTCCTTTCCACCATTCTTTTCTCTAACTCTTGAATTTTTGAGCGAAGATCGTGGGCATTGTACGTCGACTGGTACATTTCTACAATATGAACGTGCCCCTGGTGATGAAATTTTCTACCTAGTTTCTCAAGTGTTTCCCATAAATAACCAGTTGACTTAGTTGATTTTGTTCTATAGGTAATTCAAACATTTGTGGGAGCAAGGCAGTGACGTGTGAAGTACCATGAAGGAGGTTGGAGATGTATTGCCACAATTGTTGATTTTCATCCTTGAGGATTTCCTTGTCTTCACCATCTTTGACTACTCTTTCCTTCAAGCTAACTACCACAACTTCAAAAAGTTTACATCAGCTTCTCGTGTACTTCCACCAAGGTTGGTTTTGACCAATGTGAAATCATCGGCCTCAACTTCGTTGGCGACCTTGTCAATTGGTGGAATTGCAATCTCAATGACCACCTCATTTTTAGTGTCCTTCTCTATGCAAACTTGATTCTTGAGTTTCTTATTAGATGTGTCTTGGTAGACATTGTCAAACTTTACAAAGTATAACTGGTAAGAAGGATTTCTTCTCTCCCTACCCAGGATGTTTTGTGAAATAGGTGGGAAGTATGAGTTCACCATAATCATTTGATAAACCTTCCACATCCTTTGATAAGAAATCAATGATGTATGCAACCTGCACACTTCGAACTCATATTCACAGCTAAACTAATAATCCTCCTTGGTAGGTTTATGTGAATAATTTCTACCAAGGTGAACCGCCAAGAGACCCCAAGGGTCATATGAATGCTTTTCAATGAGAGACTTAAGATTAAGATTCGTCATTTCATTGCTCTATCACTTGGCATCAGCTACTGATTTGCACCTATATATACCCATCTCAAAAGGAAAGATGGAAAAATACTTGTGTTTATTAAGCAAAAAAGTGTGTACCTCATGCAATTACCTTAGGAACTCCATGAATACCACCTTATCTGATGGATAATGGGGTGGCATGGTTGAATTGCTTGAAAAAACATATATGCAAATGTAGGAGAATGTGGGGAATTGGATAAACTAATCATCCCAATCCACCATTGTTGATTTGGCATCTATTGAAAAGTGTATATGTAACTCGTGGTCAAGATATCTCACTATGCGCATTAGGAAAATGTCATTTACCCACTTGAAGTGTCATTTTGACTGTGAAAATTCTAGCTATGAGAAATGCTCATGAACTCAATGCACACCCAGAGTTCCAATGGTATTCAACCCTCTAAATAGGCCTTGAAAGGCTATAAGATATACGAGGTAAGAATTCATATGGAATTCATGGGCCTTGAATAACCTTGGCATCTGGATATGAAGAGTGTTGTTGATCAAAGCAAGCTGGTGGTACTGTTCTTTGTTGTTGACAAGCTGAGACATGATATATAACATCCATGGCTGAAACTTGTGTGCTTCTACTTAACCCATGATACGGTTGAGTAGAGTGATCATGATAGAAAACTCATCCTTGAATTCACCACGTCTAACATTCCTTGGCAAATTTTTTCATTTCTCTTTGAGCCACCTTTCTACCATTCTTTTCTGTTATTGTTCCTTTCACGTGTTAAACACATTTTCGCATTCTTCTACCGACACAATCAAGTTGCTTGCACACAATGGAATAGAAAGACACCTTTCAATGTACTTTGACTTAAGGCTACAAATTACTTGCCCATCTACTAATTTAATTTCCTGTGAAGTGGGGTTGTAATGCTTGACACAATCAATTATAAATTCAATATTCTATGTCAAGATGGGTAAAGAGGCTGCCTTAAGTAGCTTGAATTGTTCAATATTCTAAATTGTGATGGTATCTACACCTATCAATTTATTCAAATCAACGACTAGGTGTACTTGATGTAAATCAGTGTCAGCTGTCTTCAAGAAATTGTGAATCAAGACCTATTTGGTCTTGAATTCGATTTAAGAGAACCGCATACTGAAAAACTGGAAGAATGACTAGGAACATGAATATACTTGAACAACTTTTTGTAGAGGCTAAAAATAGCTTCACCAAGAGGTAGTTTTTCTGAAAAATTATAAGATGTGGGTTTTATTGAGAATATCTTTCTGAATAAATCTAGAATGCCAATTTTTTTTTAAAATGACTTTTTCACCAACATGCAAGAACCCTTCAAAGGTAGAGGTAGTGAGGCAATTTTTTCTCAGAAAATTTTGAGAAGTCGGTTTTGTAGACACTTGTATGTTGAATAAACCTAGTTTGTCTGTTTTTGAAAATGATGACCTCTTCAAAAACTATAAAATATGGAGGTAGCGGGGCAACTTTTCTGGAAAAATTTGGCACTTGGGTTTTGTGGCCAATCTTGTGCAAAATGAACCTAGAAGGTTGTATCTATATATGCAAGAAAACCTAAGACTGAGGAAGAAGCTTTGTGAAAATTTTCCAATCTTGGAAAAGATTGAAAAAGAAGAGAACCCAAAATGGTAGAAGCTAAAGATTATGAACTACTGCCTTTGAAAAATGATGCCTAGAGATATGAAGTCTGGAAAGACATCCTTTTGTGCAACCTGATCTTGAAAATATGAAGAACGTTGAAAACCCATGTCATTTGATCCTTTAAATGTTGTAGAGAATAAAATTTTGTGTTTGGCGTTTGGAGTAAACATGTAGAAATAATGAAAAAGGACGCCCAAATGCTTGATAAGTAGACTTTGGAGGTGGAAGCATCAGTTAGGGCATCAAAACCCTGATTTAGAAGTTATCTGGTGTGATTGGTTGTTAACTAGAACAATCCCCCAAAGTTTGGGATGTCTTGAGGAAGAGAAAGTCTTTAAAAATTGTGAACTCAAGTTGACTTGGGTGCCACCTTGAGATTAGGCATCCAAGTTTTGGTAGTGTTAGAATATTTTTGAAGATTTTTAGATTTTCCTTGATAAATTGCCTCTGTTTGACCCTTGATTCTGGATTCCTAATTTATCCTAAGGTTTGGTTGATAGATTCACTATAGAGCATGATCAAACCTAAGAAGATGTTCTTGGAAGCTGCAAACCCTGAAAAGTGGTTTTGATGGCTCAAATTTCTAAGCGCCTTCTTGAGATAAGGTGTTTTTGTTTGCTAGTGTTTACCAATTTTTAGATGATTTTTAATTTCTTCAAATTTGACCTCTCGTGCTTTGATTTTCAATTGCCAATGATTAATGATTCCCGTGTACTGGATGTTGAATCCATCAAGAGGCTAGAAGAATTTTGGAAAGGATGACTAGTTTCGTAAGCTCTGAATTTTTTTTAGGAGGTTTACATTCCTAGGTTCCTGTAGCCTGTAGGGGCACTTTTGTGCATCTGAGAAACTATTCACTTTGTAACCCTTGACAAAATGCTCTAGTTTGATCTTTGTTGTTGGATGTTCGACTGCTCCAATGAATCTGTTGATGGTCTCATTGTGAAGATTGATCAACTCTGAGGAGGTCTCCTTGGAAGTCATCAACCCAGAAAGCTAAATCTGATGCTCCAAAAAGTTGGGCGCCCTTTGCTAGCAGGGTGCTTTTCCTACTTGACTTAGCTATTTTTTGAGTTTTCTAAATTTTCCTTCATTTTGGGTGATCGTTTAATCTTCGCTTGTCGACGTTTGATGGGTCTTATGAGCTAGTAGATGGATTTAATGTGGAGCTAGATTGGAACCGAGGAGGGTCTGTTGGAGATCATGAAAGCTGAATACTAAAACTGGTGCTTCAAAATTGTTGGGTGAAAATTATGTTATCCCTTTTTAACAGATTACACAACCCAATTTCAGCCAAAGTTGTGTGAGATATGATCTCTCCTCTCATAAATGGGAGGCATCCTTCTTACTTCTTATTGAAACTAAGTAAACTAATTACACATTCACAAAAATGTACACTACAATTAAGTTATGGTGGTGTTTCACATTCATACTTCTTTCTTTTTTCAGAGAATATGTTTTACAATGCTTCATGGTTGGTAGTTCTAATTCGATACAACTTCAAACTAAAAACAAAGCAGTAATTCCAATATCTCTATCTTGTCAAAGAAAATCCTAGAGATACCAACATGATAACAATAAATAATAAAAAAAGAAAGAAAAGCTCATGAAGGCACAAAGTTGTTTCACAGGTTTTCACCAATGGATCCTTGAGATATGTAATGAGTGTCGTATTAGAAGCACAAAGTCTTCTAGATACAACACAACAATTCCACAAACGACATGAATAAATACAAGCACAAAGTCTTGTAGAGAATTCACCAATAGTTAAGCATAATCACAAATTCAAATAAAGAGTGCAACACAAAGTTTACACAAATTTATTCAAAGCCCTTCAGATCTTAGTTACTAATCACCACCAATTCGATCAAGCCAAAGTTAATTGATTCCAACACAAAGTATGGTATGCAAATTTACTTCTTTATTGATCAGATTCAGATTCACAAAGATGAACACAAAGTTTCATGTATTTACTTCAAAATGGGCAACACTTTGTTGCAAAAGATTAAAGGTAAAGATTACAAAAGAATCCTCTCATATTTATAAAATTAGGGAAGAGAAAATATAGGAAAGTAAGATGATAAAATTTAGGAAAATCTCACCTAACAAGTTGACTTAATCAAAAAAAAATTCCATACTTTTAGGAAAACATCTTTGTTTTTACATGTAATTACATCTTGTAAAATGACATGTAAAATGTCAAAACTTATTTACATAAAAGCATGAAAAATGCTAAAACTGGGAAATATAATCTAAGGAAAAATTTGGCCTTCTTCAACATCTTTCTCCATGAAAACTTCATGATGACATGCACTTTATCATTGTCTGGCATTGGAGTGTACATTGGAGATGACGAGGATTCTTGAGATTAACTCCTCCGATGAGATTGAAGACTTTATGATGTCTTTCAAATCTAAAATAAGTTGGAAATCCATAATTTTGTTCATAGAAGCTATTGAGAAAGCTTCATCTTCAAATTCTTCTTGGCGCTAAAAATCAGCGCTCCAACATATTGAAGGACTTGGGTAGTTTCATGTAAAAGTGGTGAAAAATGGAGCTTCTGCATGAAATATGTAAGCGGTGAAAAATGAAGCTTTTACATGTCATATGTAAAAGTGGTGAAAAACAGAGCTTCTACATGTCATATGTAAAAGTTGTGAAAAACAGAGCTTCTACATGTGGGAAGGACACTTGAGTGTAAGAGTGCTAAAAAATAAAGCTCCTACATGTGCAAAAAAATGACTAAGGCATGAAATATGTAAGAGCGGTGAAAAAAAAAGCTCCTACATGTGACTTGTGTTTTGAGATGTAGAAGCGCTAAAAAATAGAGCTCCTACATGTGCCAGAAAATTACTAAGGCATGAAATATGTAAGAGTGGTGAAAAATAGAGCTCCTACATGTGACTTGTGTTTTAAGATGTAGAAGTACTAAAAAATAGAGCTCCTACATGTGATAGAAAATGACTAAGGCATGAAATATGTAAGAGCGGTGAAAATAAAGCTCCTACATGTGACTTGTGTTTAGAGATGTAGAAGTGCTAAAAAACAGAGCTCCTACATGTTCCAGAAAATGACAAAGGCATAAAATATGTAAGAGCAGTGAAAAACATAGCTCCTACATGTGCAGAAAATTTTCTAATTACCAAAACTAAATTTTCACAACTTGGTTTAAAATGCGAATTTTGATGAAATAAAAAAGGTCAATGCTCAGAATGACTTTTTGAGGATGGGGGACCATGCACGAGGACCAATGCAATTCACCTCATTTTGTGTGCTTAGAGTACATGGGCTACAAAACATACAAGTTTCGTAGGGGTTATCCCTTGAATTGAGCATGTTGAATTTGAGGATAACAAAAATCATGGGAATCCCTAGCTTGTAGGGGCGCTTTTCTGATATAGACTTCATTAGTTTTGAGTTTCTTGAATTTTAGCATTTCCCACTTGATCTTTGTTTGCAAGCATTTTATCAATCTTGTGAATTGGATGCTAGATTCATCTCAAAGCTAGAAGAATTTTGCAGAGGAGCCCCAAAACTGCAAGTCCAAACAACTACATTTGAGCCTCTGGATTCATGGGCACCTCTTGCTTGCATGGGCACTTTTTCCTCTAGTGTTAGTAATTCTTTGAATATTTTCACCTCTTTTTGTTTTGCATTCACCATCTTGCTAACTGCATTGTTGATGACGCAACCACATTCACCGTTCTTATTGCTTTCACCATTATGTGTGCATGGACATTTGAAAATTTGGCCAAGGCATTGACTGACAGTCATCTCCCTTGAAACAAGGAATGCATTCTTTTCCAGACTTAGAATAATTTTGGCAATTCTTGACTTTTGAAATTCCCCCTCCATTGTTCACCATTTTTTGAGCATCTTTTTCCATAGGTTCTTCTGTGTAGCGTTTGAAGCTTAGATACTGACACCTGGTACTAGCCATCCTCCATTAATGACCTCAGAGGTCCTAACTTTTCTCCTGAAAAAATGAAATAGACCCACCAATACAAAATTGACATTTTTATGATTCTGACTAGACCAGTGTGATCGTGATGAAGAATCAATCAATCAAAATCATTTTGAGCCATTTTTGAAAAGATCCTATTTTTAGGGTTTTCTAAAAATAGGGGCCTAAAACCCTAATTTCAAAAATTTCAAAATTATGCAAGTATCCTCTAGAAAATAAACCTAGAAAAATCCCATGATTCATTTGTCATTCAAATATTTCTGAGAATAGCAAATTACCATTTTAGAGACTTGAACTGCAAATTTTTATAGGGGCTTCTCTTACACTTCTAGGGTTTTTCATCTAAAAGGAGAAAGGTATCCCACAAAAACTTGGAGGTTTACTAAAAACTAATGCTAATATGATTGAATTATGTCTAAATGAAATGATATAAATGCAAAGAATGGATAAAAGAGATTTATTATTAATGAAAAACTAATGAAATGCAAAGTGTTTGAAAACACAGTGTTGTATGGAAAAATACCTAGAAAGATGAATAAAAATGCAAATAGAATAGAAAAGGGAAATAAAATAGAAAGAATGCACCTAGAAATGTGTTGAATACTGGATTGAAGACTAAAAATGTTGTTGATCCTGAGAATTTGGTCTACTGAGACACTTACGCCATTCTGGGTGACTTAGTCCCAGATCTGGAAAACTGCACCAGAGCCTGTTTCAACCAAATGGGTATTTAGAGCTACATACACTTCTGAAAGACATGTGCAATGGGACTAAGTCACCACTATTGGTGACTTATCCACTTTTGAATTTCTAAAAATTCAAAAGTGCAAACAGAAGCCCTCAGTCTACACTTCAGTTCTTGACTGGTATCTGGTTCTGAAACTCTAATTTTTGGGCCTGAAAGTGACTTTTAGTGGATATTTTGGATTTGCAAACAAGGAGAGGTCTTCAAAAACTTTTCAAACTATTCTTCAATGATCTTCAAACCTTCAAAGTACCTAAATCTGTGAACACACAATGAAAGAGAAAGAAATGTTGGATGTTAGGGCATGGGGGTTTTCCTTGGTCAAACCCCTTTTTAGGTGATTAAACCAAAATGAAGAAACAATGTAATTAAGCATGAAACAATGGAGTTAGAGACTTTCCATGATGATAGATCTTGATTTTCTGCAACAATAGATGAAGAATATTCCCTTGAATGTCTGAAAAATGCTATCTTGATGACTTAGAATGCTAAAAACCTTAGCTTTCTTGAATTGAGGTGGAAGATAAATGATGAATAAGATGAATACATTATGAATTAGGGTTTAGAGGGTTGTATTTATAGGAAATCCACCTATTTTTCCCGTTAATTTGATCCCTAAGGTAGACATGAAGGAAAAATAAACTTAAATTCCAATTTTTCCTGCTCGAACCTCGAAAATAGCCCAAATGGAACTAAGTTGCCAAGCCAGGTGACTTAGTCCCACCTAGAAGGGACTAAGTCACCCAAATGGGTGACTTGGTCCCACATGGGCTCTTTTTCTAGCTGGATTTTTTGGGAATGAAGAAAACAGGTTTATATGATGATTATAATATGGGGCCATAGGGGCCTATTAATGATTATGTAAAGGGTAATTAGGGATAGGGACACAAAATTCAATGTGAAAGTGTGATTAAATGCACTTTACAACACTAAAATGAGGTCATCATAGCCTAGAAAGGCACAACATCCAATGTGAATGTGTAAGACACATTACAACACTAGATTAAAATCAAGTTTAGTTTACAAGCCTTCTAGATTAATGTGAGAATGCCATTCAATTCATTTTAGAATATTGAATTAGGGTAAAAATAGGTCCATTAAGTCTAGAGAGGCATCAAAGTCTTTTACAACACTTTACAATACCTTTACAAGACATTGTTAAATGCATTTTATTAGGTTTGCAAGGGTCCAAGACCTAGTGTGGATGTGTAAAACACCTCACAACACTAAATCAAGGTCTCGGTATGTCTAATTTATCATCAATTACTCCCATATCAAGTGTGATAATGTCAAAGTATAAAAAATTTGGCGACACAAGACTTTGACTTTTATTTGACTCTTGACAAAAAAATTACAAGACTTTGACCATTTTTATCAAAATTCCTTAATGAATATTTTTTTAAATTTTGGGTACAACATTAGGCTCCATCTAGGGACCATGTCAGATACTTATGGCATAGGAGAACCAAGAATATCTGGATATTTTAGCGTAGACCAGTATCTTATTCGTTGTGATTGGAGTCAGTATTTATTTCATAATTACCTAAAGCATGACAAAACCTTACGGAGCAGGGAAAAACATTATGACATAATAAAAAACAAAACAAAATTATTTACAAAAATTTACTCCATCCCTGAAGGGATGAACTACTTTAGATATTGCCTCTTGTATGGCAGTGGGATAAGCCTTCCATCCAGGTGCGAGAGAATGTAAGAATTCTCCCCTGCAAACTCGTGGATCTTGAAGGGCCCCAACCACAAGGAATCAAACTTTTTGTGCATTCCCTTGGGCTCATGTCTCTTGTCCCATAGAGGACTTCATCTCCGATCTCAAAGTCTCATTGACAAGCCTTCTTGTCATAAATCCTCTTCACTAGCTCTTGATGCTGAGTGATCTTATCAACTACTTCCACCCTTTCTTCCTATAGCTTCATCAGGTACAAAACTCACTTCTCAATTGGATCTTTGAATTCCCCATCTTTTATTGTAGATCTTAGTTGCAAAGCAAACAACTCCAGTGTGATGGGTAGCATAGCCTTTGTACCATGCACGATAATGAAATTTGAAGTGTCGATGGCTCTCTTAGGAGTCATTTTGTCGGCCCAGACAGTGTCATACAATTTTTTATGCCAAGCTCGTTGATTGGAGTCAAATAGCTTGTGTATTATTGTGACTATGTTTTTGTTTGTTGATTCAGCTTGTACATTACCCTATGGGTAATAGTTTGATGAATGAGACAAGGTGATGTTGTGATAAAAAAAAAATCTACCAACTCCTTAGATGAGAAACTTGTTGTGTTGTCAATCACAATCTTGCATGGTACCCCAAAGCGCAAGATGATATTTTCTTTCAGGAAGTCACACATAACTTCGGAGATAACCTGCTTGGTAGGAATCACCTCAACCCATTTTGTGAAATAGTTTGTTGCTATAAGGACATAAACATGTCCCTTACTAGAATGTGGATTGATCGAACCTACAAAATCTAGACCCCATTGCTGGAATAGAGCGTCAATGATCACCGAATTGAGTGGAATGGTTGCCAGTTTGAGCTTGCCAACAAACTGTTGGCACATTTGACATCTGTGCATCCAATCGTATGGGTTGTGAAACATAGTTGACCACTAAAACTGTGCTGACATGATCTTGAATGTTGTAACCCCTTGATAAGAAGTGGTCACCTACTACTTCACTGTGAAATGACTCCAAAAAATGATGTTATTGGTCCTTATTGATGCATAACAATAATTTTCCATCAAGCATACACTTGTATACAACGTTATTTATAAGCACATAGTTTTGTGCTTTCAACTTCAATGTTCTTTTTTGTTGCTTTTCCATGTAGTTTGGACATTCAACATAAGTTAAATAGTACCATATATCAATGTACCATTCCTTAGCAGAATCAACCAATAGGACCATAGGAAGGTCCTCTTTAATCTCAGTTTCAAGTTCACCATTGGAAGCTTGGTGCTTTAGATCATCATCTTTTGCTATTAGCTGACACAGACCTCTCTCGCAAATGAGTTTGGTCAACTTGATCTCCAAGTCATATTCTTAAACCTTTGCAATCTAGTTACCACTTTTTGTGCCCATCTCCTATTGAGTTAAGACACTTTTGACTACGGGATCCATGACATATACTATTGTGTGAGAGTTCAAGATGTAAAACCTAAAATTCATTGCAGCTCTCACAACCACATAAGCATTCTTTTCAATTTGAGAGTACCGAGACTCGCTATCTTTGAAACATAAAAGCAATTGGAGATTTGGTTTTCTCATTCAAATTTTGTGTCAGTATGGAAAAAAGAGTGTGTTTTGACACATAGCAATAAAGGATAAAATCCTTATCAAAGTCAGGTTAGACCATCACTGGTGCTTGACTGATGAATTCTTTTATTTAGAAAAACACCTTCTTTCCTTCTTCATTCCATTTGAAGTTAGACATTTTCTTCATCATAGCTAATATGTATTTGGTTAGCTCTAAGAAGTTGGGTACAAATCTTTGTATGAAATTGGCTTTTCCAAAGAAGGAATGTACCTCGATTTTGCTTGATGGGAGAGACAGGTTCTTGACTGAATCAACCCAACTAGGGTCAATTCTAGTTCCTTCCTTGGAGATGGTCTGGCCAAGCAATTTGTCTTTTATCACTACAAAGATGGACTTCTTGGGATTCACTGAAATGTGGTGGTACCTACATATCTAAAACACTTTCACTAAGTGTTGAAAATGATCTTCCCACTTCTTTGATAAAGTGGTAAGGTCATCAAGGTAGATGAAAATTAGCTTGTTCTTTAGATCCCCAAATGCCAAATCTTGGCTCTTTAAAAAGTGGCACCGACATTGATGAGGCCAAAGGGAATCCTTTCATAGGCAAACGTACCCCACTGGATAGTGAATGTTGTCTTGATTTGATCCTCAACTATTGCAATTTTATTGTATCTATAAAAACTACCAAGTAATGACAACATCTTCGAACCAATGACCATTTGCAATGTATGCTCCATGATTAGCAAAGGATAATTATCCTTGAGGGATGATTGATTGAGGTTCTTTAAATCAACACAAATTCAAATTTCTTCGCTCTTCTTATGCACAAGAACTATATTTGACACCGAAGTGGAATGATGGATTGGAAAGATTATCTTGGAATTCACCATCTTTTGAACCTCTGCATAGATTATATCTTGGATGTGCAGATTGTAGTGTCTTTGTTTTTGTATGAAGGGTTTGGCATCAAGCTTTAGTGGAATTATGTGAGACAATTATCTAGGAGTGAATACTTTTAGATCTTTGTATGACTAGGAAAACACATCTCGATATTGTTTGAATAAGGAGATAAAACTCGTGTTCTCCTCTGTAGTACAACACATTCCTAAATTAACAAGTTGAGGCTTTTCTTTAGTACCAATGTTTACTTGACAATATTCAGTAGAGGTCTTATTAGCTGAGTTCCTCTGATATTGGATGTGTTTGTCGTTCCTATCAAATATATCGTCCAAGGATACTAGACCCTTGGGAATGTTATTGCCTTTTACCCAGATGATGCCTGATTCCATTTCTTCATAATCTTTTGTTCTAGATTCTCTTAAGGGAGAAGCACTGCCATCAAAAAATAGTTCTTTGTAATTTTCCTTCATACTGATGAATTTTTTGATGTGATCATCATCAACGAAGATCTACTAGTTGTCACAATTGTCATGGATAGATGGCTTGTATATGAGCTCCATAGCAAAAGCATTATGACGAAAGTTAGAATGTGGCATGAAGAGAGTTGTTGATACCAAAAGGGCATCTGCTCTACTATTGTGCTCATGTAGAAAGAACTTGATGCCAAATGCTTCAAACCAATCGATTGCATTCCACACTCCGTCTATAATGTCGAAGGCGATCTTTTATTACTTGGAAATGATCTCTAATCTATTTTATGATTAGCTTTGCATCACCTTCGACATTGAGTAATTTAATACCCATATCCCTTGCATTCTTGAGGCATAGGATAAGTGCTTCATACTCCATCGTATTGTTTGTGCATTAAGACTAAAATCAATATGCAAATGGATATAAACAACCCTCGAGAGAGATTATGATAACTCCTACTCCTGAACCCACTGTCAAGCAACTACCATCAAACTGCATGCTCCACATCTTTGGATCTTCTTTTGATGTGTTTGTAGAGAATGCAATTTTTTCCTTTCTTTAGTTACTTCGTTTTGGTGTAACAATTAGCACCTCTGGTGTGCAAGTTGGTATGGACATCTATGCACAATGCGTAATGACTTATCTTCAAATTATAAGGGGAATCTCCCTCTTATGTTAATTTGCATGAAAATGTAAAGTAATATAACTCTTATCTTTTTGTCTCAGCTAAAAGAGGCACAAGGTTAAGAAAAAAAAGAATGTTGCAGCTAAGGATTTTCTTTGGTTTTGTAGATCTCTAACTTCAACTAAACTAAATGCTTTAATCTATCCAATTCTCCTCAAGAAAATAGAGCATGAGCAAAAAGGAGCAGGAATGGTTTAACGATAATCTTTAAGTCAGGATTTCCAAGGAGATGATGACACCTATCTGAGGCATAGGCTGAAATAAAGATTATTAGCACAAACTTAAATGAAAATATTCACTTTGAAATTCCCAAGGAGGTGACAACACCTATCTAAGGTGTAGATATGAAACAAATATTATTATAGATAACATAAGATAGCCAACTAGGATAGCAAATTGCATTGGCGAGACACACATACAATAAACGATCAAACTAGCCACTCCATTTAACTAAGGAAAACAAGAACCATAATAATAACATTCAGGTAAGACTGCACAACTATTTATTATCACAATAAAAGTTATTTGAATAGATACATAATAGCAATACTATAGGTAAGGTTGTTGAGCATGTATGCTATCAAGTGCAAAATTTAATTACAAATGAGAAAAGGTGCTCTTATTTATAGACATAAAAGGTGTAGGGAACCCTAAAATCACCTTGAGTCAACTACAGTCTTGTAAGCATGCAAGATTTTATTTCTAAACCCTAAATAAAGGAAACTATATAGTTAACTAGAAAACTACCATCAGTTAACCGAAACAAGACTAATCTAAATGGACATGTGCAACATGCACATCCTTATTGAAATGAAAGGGAAATGAAAACTCCAACTGTAGATTGATGATTCCAAGACATACATATCATGAAAGATGAAATAAAAATTTAACTCAAAAAGAAGCATCGAGTTAACCATTGTGCCTGATGTCTATCCTAAAAAAGATGGGACATCCTGATCTAGAGTTTACTGGCCATGATCTCAAACAAGTAACCCCTCCACAAGGTTGTTGATTGCATTACCATCTAGAGCACTGATACTTTTTCATAGCACACTGTGTCTTCATAGCATCTTCTCACCACCCGTGATCTGACTCTAAAGTTCCCCTCTACTTTTAACTTCCTCATCAAATAACTCTGACATGACTGTAAGTTGATCTAACTTACTACCAACATAATCCCCACTGAAAATACTATGGATGAGCACCTGCAACTCTGACTGAACATTAGTAAGCTCGACATACTCACCACCCTCATGTTGATATTGGCAAGGAACATGAGACATAAAATTTCTCACATATCGAAGTGCACTAGTCACATGTTCTCTGCTCTCAACCAACTCTGAATTCATTGTATCCTGTATTTTTGCCTTGAAGATCAAATATTTCCTCAAAATAAAAATAGCTTCTTTATCTTCTTCATCGGTGACTGAGTCATATGTCATCCTCAGCTAAAAGATCATGATTTCATCTCTAGGTCTATCAATTTCCAAGTTTCGCACTGTACCTCAATTGATATAACTCTATGAGTACAAAGCAACCCCTTGTAACAGACTCTTCTTCCCAATCTACCAGGCGCTTCCTGTATACAACCAACTAATTAAGTTGATTCTACTCTACTGGTAGTTCTAGCGTCTGTGGGAGTGAAGCAGTGACATTTTCAGTTCTATGCACAAGGTTAGAGATATACTGACGAAGTTGCTGGATTTCAACCTTGAAGGCTACCTTGTCTTCCCCGTCTTTTATCACCCTATCCTTTATGTTATCCATTGCAACCTGAAGGAAATCAACCTCTGTTTGGCTTGTGCTTCTACTAAGGTTGACCTTTATCACATCAAAGTCTTCAACTTCTACCGCGTTCAAGCTCTTACCCTCTGGAGGAGCAACAATTTATATTATGATCTCCTTGTCAATGTTCCTCTCTACATGAAGTTGCTTATTTATTCTCTTATCTAGCGCATCCTGGTAGACATTATCAAAATTTGAGTGATCAAGTATGTAAGATGGTTGCCTCCTCTTCCTACCCAATTGATTCTCAAGCCAACATGAGTCCTAACTAATCTCACTTGAAGGGTCGGTGCTAGTCATAGGAAGTTCTGATGAATGGGAACATGTAGAGGTATCACTACGCAGTGGCGAGTCTAGGTCCAAATCAATGTGAACAGAAACTGGAGACTATAGTGTTGTAAATGATGGCATGGGAGGTTGTACCTCTAGCTCTGGTATGCTACAAACTATATTCGTGGTTGGCTCCACATGTGTTTCTGTAACAAGTGCTTTCCCTTTCAAATTGTTAGGCACTTTTTTTATTTTAGGAGGATTGCTCCTTTTCTTTTGTTTTAGTTTTGACAAGGATTGTCGTGAAACATCCACTGGTGGCAGCTCTTTTCTTGGCATAACTTCCCTCCTTTGTATTTTTGCTATCTAGGTAGAGTATACTATTATGAATAACTCTACTTGATCTCTCTTTGACAGATGAGTACTCCTTGGAAAACCAATCAACAACTAGAAGTGGTTGTGTATCAACCTATTCTTTGAAGAATTGAGGAAGTACATCCCCATAATCATCTGACAATCCTCCCACATCCTCTGATATGAAGATATAAATCTATGAGAGGGTGAACCTACTGTAGCTGTGTCGGCGCACCTCAAACTCATCCTCTTAGTTGACCCAATAATCCTCCATTGTAGGCTTGTGGTAAGGGCGACCACCAAGGCAAGTTGAATAACAACACCAAGGGTCATGTGTACATGCATCAACGAGGTACTTGAGATTAAGCTTCTCTAACTCATGACTTGCAACCTTGGAATCAACTATAGTCTTGCACCAGTAGATTCCCATTTATAATGGAAAGTTGGCAGTTGGCTTACACTTGTGGCACAAACGTGAATGAACATCATATAATTGCCTCATAAATTCCATGAAAATCGTCCTATCCAAAGGATAGCGAGGTAGCATGGATGGATTTCTTGTATATCCATAGACGCGGATGTAAGTGTATGTAGGGAACTAAATGAACCAATTCACCCATTCTACCATTGTTGCTTTGGAAACCGCTAAGATAAAAACATGAAATTCCCTATCTAGGTTCCTTATTATGTACATCAAGAATTCTTCTTACACATGCTTGAAATGTCGCTCAGACTTTGTGAACTCAATTTGGTCATAGTATTGACAAACCTTCTATACATTGAGAATCCCCATTGTATTCAATCCTCTAAATTGACCCTGGTAGGCAATTAGGTATATGAGATACGAACACATATGAAATTGGTGCGCAACCAGGAAACTGGTAATTTGCTTGTGGAGAACGTTGCTGATCAAAGAGGCCTAGTCATAATGCTCTCGCCTAGAAATAATTTGAGCAATGATGTAGTACATCCAAGGCTGGAATTTATTGGCATCGGCATGACCAGAAACACGATTAAGAAGAGTGATCAAAATCGTGTACTCATCTTTGAACTCTCTACGACCCACATTGTTTGGCAATTTAGCTTTCTTATGTTTTAGCCACCTTTATGCCATTTTAATTTTACATGCATCCTTATCAGCATTGAAATCTCTCTCACACTGATCCATGGTAATGACCAAACTGTTCGGATGTTGAGGAATACCAAAGCACCTTTCAATGTCCAAGGGCCTGAGACTACAAATCACCGGTCCATCTATTGACTGAATTTCTTGAGTAGTATAATTGTAATGCTTGACACAAGACATCACAAATTCTATGCAATGAACTGAAACAAGGAGTGAAGCCGCCTCTAGCAACTTGAATTCTTGAATGTTTTGAAGTATTGCATGATTTATTTTAATCGGATCCAAGATAGCTTCTAGAAGCACCTTATGCAAATCCGTGTCAACTGTTCTAATGAAGTCATGAACCAAGATTGACTTAGTCTTGAATTCAATCTATGTGTACTGCATTATGAAAAACTTTCCTGTTGACTATAAACTCGACTATGTTCTGACAACTTTCTTTAGAAAGCTTAAAACGTCACCTGATGAGGCTAAAAATAGCATGTCGGAGGGCAATTTTCACCAAAAATTTTGACATGTGGGTTTTGTGCAGAAAATTATTCTAAGACAACCCACAATGTTAGAATTGTGAAAAAGCGTCATTTAGCTTGACATGTAAAGACTTTTCCAAAAAAAAGCAATTGGGGGCAGCAAGGGCTATGGGGGGTAATTTTTTCGAGAAAAACTAAACTATGGGTTTTGTGCAGAAGATGATTCTAAGCCAACCTAGATCCTCCAATTTAAAAAATAGACTTTTACTTTACCATGCAAAGGAATTTTAGTTGAGAAAGCAAAGCTTCGAGGCAATTTCTTCTGAAAATTTCTAACACATGGGTTTTGTAGAGAAAGGCGTGCACAACCAATTCAAATGATCAAAATTGTCAAAAGTCTCCAAATCCTGGATATGTGAAGAAAACCTAAGACAAGAATAGAATAATTTAAGACAGAAGATAGAAGTTTTATGTTTCTGCTTCTGTAAAAATCACCATGCTTATCTAAAGTTTGTTGATTAATCTAGACCTGTACCTGCAAGGAAATCTAAAAAACAATATTTGTAGTGCCTTCAAATGTTGATTATTGAGAAAATTCACTTGCACAATGAAGAAATTTGCTTGCACTCAACCTGTTGTGAGAAAAATGGATGCCTTTTGCATATTAAATAAAGAAATTTGTAGGTTTATGGTGCCAACTACAAGTAGAAACCCTGATCTAGAAAGAAATCATCTGATTAGACCCCACTTCGTTCAACTGCAAGTGTTAAAAACCACGTTTGGTGCCTCAAAATGAAAGTCACCTTTTATTAAAATAATAAATAGGCCACTAGACTTAGCCATTTTCCTGATTTGCAATTTTGTGCTTCAATTTGCCACTGCCAGTGAATGATGACTCTCGTCGACCAGATATTGGATCCATCGTGTAGCTAGAAGAATTCCACAAAAAATGACTGTATGTGAGGCATCTAAAAGTTGGTTTAAGGCCCTCAAAAGCAAGGACAACCCTAGCCTACAGAGGCACAACTACCATTTTAAGAATGATTTTGAAAATTGCAACTTTCATGCGAATGTTGTACTTTGACTCTTGACACTGAGAGTTGGACATCTCTGATGCGTGTGCCATTGATCTCATCGTGAAGATGGAACAACTTTGAATAGATGTTCCTAGAAGTGACGAAGCGAGAAAATTGCTTCTAAGACCTCCAGTAGAAGGGCGTCTTTTCCAAGGGAGTATGTAAATTCCATACTTAGCCATTTTTTTGCTTGTTTTCATTCTTCATTATTTTCCATTGATCCTTCACTCATGGGCGACTGACAAATCCCGAGGGCTAACGGTTGGATTCACTAAATAGCTAGGAGGATTCTACATAGGTCTCATGAAGACGACAACTGCTAGAAACCCCATCTAGCTAGCCAAAAGGCTAGGTGCCCCTAGCCTATAGAGGTACAATTTGATATTTTCACTTTTATTTTCCCTCCATTTTATGTGCTCGCTGGAACAACAGTCACAGTCACTCAACACATTTGACGATCTTGCGAACAGATGCATCATGGAGCTAGGCTGAATCAGAAGAGATCGCCTAGAAACAAAATCTGCAAATTCATTTATCTGACATGTCTAATTCAAGGGCACCCCTAGGCTACAGGGGCGTAGATACTGCAAATTTGTCTATCTTTGTGATGTGTAAACTCTCTATACCTTCCACTGCTGCCTTCAATTTCCATAGTTCCGCAAGCTAGATGGACTTGCTTGATAGCTTGTCAGAAAGCTGACTAAAAACCAAAGAGAATGAATGTGTCTACAACCAAAAACAATTGAATCTGTGCCTTCAAATTGAAGGGAACCCCTGAGCTATAGGGGCGCATATCTTCTCTAGAAGTGATATTTCCTCCATTTCGCGCTCTACAAACATTGTGTTGGTTGCTGAGTAGACCACGTAGAAACATTACTGCTATTGACACATGTGTGTGACTATATTTCACCACTTTCACATGTACGAACACTGTAAAGTTGATTTACACATTGATCGCGCAAGCATCTCCCACGTTACAAAGTGAAGTGTCTCTAGACTTAGAATACTTTTTGCACTTTTCGCCATGTGAAAATTCCCTTCATCATGAAGCATCTTTTTCAACAGCTTTCATCATAAAATGTTCTGCTTTGAGTTTCAAGCTTAGATTTTGACACCTGATATTGGCCAACTACCATTGACGACCTTGGAGGTCCTAACTTTTCTCTTAAAAAATTGAAAACTACCCATTTGGATTAAACTAACTTTTAACTGAAACTAACTTCACCACTATGATCGTGATGTGAAATAATCCAATCAAAATTAATTTCAACCAAATCTGACAAGTTTCAATTTTTAGTGTTTTGTGACTGAAACAGGGTGTTTGAAATCATAATTTTCAATTTTTCCAAATTTCACTAATATCTTCTTGACATCAAATTAACTCAAATTCTAGACTTGATTTGCCCATAAACTATGTTTTGACATCATTTTAACAAGGTTTAGACTCTTTTAAGAAAAATGCCTTAATGAAGCAAAAAATTTGGTTTGGGTACAACACTTGAACAACATGGCATATGTACCAAGACTTGTTTCTTGATACAACACTTGTGCTTGGGGGTCTTGGGATTTCACCACCATGGATCTAGATTTTGCCTCTAGCTCCAACTTGAAACTTCCTTTCTTTAATGAAATTGTTGTGAATGACCAGTCCAATTGAATTTCTCCTTTGATATCCTTACAAAAGCTTCTACTTAGCAACATCCCATATTTGGTTAGAATATCAACCACTAGGATGGTCATCATGATATTCTTCTCAATATAAGATGTAAGCCTTACTTGTGCATCTTTTAATTGGCCGACCAATGGTACCAACTTAGATTCAAGTGAATAACACTTTTCATGAGTCTTAGTGCATGAAAGTCCCAATGCGTTCATTACTTGCAAGGGCATTACATTGTTGGAAGCTCCTGATTCTATGATACAGTTGCTCAATTTAAATCCTCCTATATATAAAGATATATAAAATCACTTTGGCTTTTCCTCCGCTAGTACAGATGACTCGAGCAATGTGGGATAAATGCTAGCCCGCTTCTTTACAACCTTGAGAATCCAATCTAGTTGTTCTTGATGGTACTAAAGATATTCCAGTTAAGAGAATTGTACCTTGGTCTTCATCATGGAATCCATGATATCAAATTTTGTTGAAGACGGATCTTGAGCAACTACTTTAGGATTCTCATGTGAAGTCTTTGGATTAGAAGTGGAAGACAATTATTTATCCTTTTCTTTTGATTTTCTTCTATCCTCTTCTTCTTTTTGTGCCTTGAAGTGTTGAGCACGTGTGAACACAAGTGTTGAAATTTTTTCATGATTTACAACGAGAGAATATTGATGGTATTTCTCTTCTTCTTGATTTATGGGTTCACTATCAAAGTATCCCATTGCAGAGTCACCATCAAAGTTGTCTGTCTATGGTAAGACAATGTTTGAACTTGTGAAGGTACAAACTCAAACTTGGTGTAACTTCAGTGTATCCCATGATTTGATTCGTTCTCAAATTCCCAAGACATGTAGAACCAATGTGTGTGTCAGTCTCATGGTAGGAGAAAAACATAGTAGATTTCTCTTCCTTTGCTGATTGTCTTGGTGGATGTACTTGAAATCATGGCTTGTAGTTGTTGAAAGGTTGAAAGTTGTTCCTCTTCATCTCGTATGTCTTCTGAGGTTGATATGGTGGTGGTGTGGGCAATGCTTGCTCCCCTTGATTAGGTGATTGTCTTTTGAAGATAGTCACCTCATTGGCTACCTTTTGTAGAAATGGATTTGTAGAAGCTTGAACAAGAGGCTTGATAGCATCAATCTTCATCTTCCCAGATGTGATAATGTTATCATCAATCTCAATAGCTCTTTCTTGTGCAGTTGGTAATTCTATTTCATGAGTTGATTTTAAGAAAAAGGCTATTTCCAATGGAAGAGTGTTAATGAAGTTGCTCAAAAAAATCTCCGATGATGGATCAAGTGTATTAGAAAGACGTGTGACTAGGTGGTTAAACCTTGCGATGAATTCTCTCATAGTTTCATTTGACTCTATCTTTGAATTGGAGAGTTGAGAAAATAGTTGATGGCTATCTTCTGCATGCTTCAATCTTGACAAGAACTTCTCGCTCATGACTACCCAACTTGTAATGATGCATGGTTCCAAATGATGAAACAAGTCAGCAACATTTGCCTCAAGAGTCTCTACAAAGAGACATACTGCGATATCTTCATGTGGTATATGCAAAATAGAGAAAGTCGATGTCAATGCAGAGATATGCTTGTCAGGGTGTTGAGCTCCATCATCATGAAATTGAGGAAAATGTTTCCCAGTATGGAACTCATGATGTCCTTGTAAGGCCAATGGCCCAATGTTATCACTCCAAGGAAATGGGGGTGGACATCTTGGATTCTACCATTGTGGCCATCACCATTATGATTGTTGTTGTTGTTTTCACCTATTGCTTCTGGTTGGGTTGGGGGTTCTTCTTCAGGTTCGTCTTGGAAATGTTTAGGAACCTCTTGAAAGAATGGATTTCTGTCAGATGCCTCTTCGAATTTTGCTTCTTGAAAGAGAAGATTTTTTCTCCTCCTTGTATAAACTTAGTAAGCCAGGGTTGTTTATTGCCACATAGGAGGTGGTAAAACTAGAATTTCAGTTGTAAGATCACCCTTTTCTTCTTTTTCCAGAGTAGTAGCCGCGTTTCTCCACTGAGAAGGATTTTATTTTTTTCTCAAATATAATACTCCTCATTCTATTGATGATGTCTATTTGTTGTCCTTTAATTAGTATGAAATTTGGATAAATGATAGCCGGAGTAAGACCTGGTTGTTGGACTGGAGCAATAGGATGCCAAATAGTCATTCCTATGTCATAAAGCATTAGATTTTCTTGAAGTTTTATGCCTCATGCCCCATGGTGGGTGCTAGAAAACTGTTGGCATTTCAATTTACGCTTCTGGTGTGTGGATTAGAAATGGACATCTATGCATAGCTAGATTGCTCTTCAAATTAGGAGGGGAAGCTCTCTCTTTTGTTGATTATGAGTAAAAAGAAAAAGTAAACTAAATTCTTATATTTTTATCTCAGTTGAGAGCACAAGGCTATAAAACTCTTTGCGTTGTAGCTGAGGTTTTCTCTGGTTTCATAATTTGAATTACAACTAGGCCTAAACTTATAATGCTTCTATCTCCTTGAGTAAATTCAAAGCAAGAGGATTTAGAAGTAAACGGATAATGATTTGGTAAATAGAAAGCTTAAACAAACTTATTTCTAGACCGCATCCAAAGACTCATTGTACTTTCAGATGAAAGATGAAACAAAGATTATAAAAGAAAAACATCAAATGATAAACTTGATCTCAGAATTCCCTCAAAGACTCATTGTATTTTTGAGGTGTAGGCTGAAATAAAGATTATAAAAACAACATTGAAGGATCTTGAGACTTTGGATCAAAGCACTATCAGGATAAGATTTATTTCCTCAAACTCCAACAATAATTACACATTTGGGGTAGCAGATTGTATCAAGAAGACAAACATACAATATGTGATCAACCAAAAAACATTGAACAAAGTAAATAGATATTGACTAGAAAAGCTTTAAGGCACTAAGGCTTGAAAATTTTGTTATAGTAATAATGGTTAAAATACAATGAGCAAGGTTTCTCTTATTTATAGACAAACATAGAAGTAGGGAACCCTAAAATCTCCTTTTTTTAACAATCAGTCTTTCCAATCAGCAAGATTTATTCCTATGTCTAAACAAAGGTAGCTAACAATTAACTAGAAAGACTACCTCAGTTAACTGATCTAAAATTAAAGATAGCTCCAACTGTACAATATGTGTCTCCAAAGATAGACATGCATGAAAAGTGGACAGTTAGTTAACTTGGAAAAGGCATCATGTTAACTGTTGATCTAAAATTTTGTCCTTGGAGAATGTGATACACCTCAACTGGCAGTTTACTACTCATCAACTTGAGTAACATATCCTCCAAGAAGTTGTTAATTGCCTCATCATCTGGAGAATTTATACTCTTTTGAACGATGTGATGCCTTCGCAACATATCCTCGCCACCCACAATTTGATCTTGAAATTCACTTCTTCTTACAGTTGCATCATCAAACCTTGCTGACATGGTTGTAACTTGACTCAACTTACAGTTAACAGGGTCATCGTTGAAACTACTATGGATGAGGTTTTGAAATTTTGTTTGTACTTCATTGAGCTCAATGTACTCACCATCCTCACATTGATACTGGCAAGGGACTTGTGACATGAAATTTCTTACGAACTTGAGAGCACTTGCCACCTTCTATCTATATTCAGTCATTTCTACAAAGATTGCTTTGTATATTTTTAACTTGAAGATTTGTTGTTCTCTCCAAGTAAAAAGCTTCTCCTTGTCTTCATTTTTAGTGGCTAAATTGTATGCCATCCTCAAGTTAGGAAGAATGATCTCATCCCTGGGTTTCCTTTCTACCATGCTTTGCTATGACTCCTAAATTTATGAGCGAAGTTTGTGGAATTGTACCTCAACTGGTACATTTTTGAAAGTATGAACTTGCCCTTGGCGACGAAATCTTCTACCTAGTCTCTTAGGTGTTTCCCATAAATAACCAACTAACTTAGTTGATTTTGTTTTGTGGGTAATTCTAGCATCTATGGGATTTAGGCGATGATTTGTGAAGTACCATGAAGGAGGTTGGAGATGTACTATTGTAACTACTGATTTTCAACCTTGAGGGTTACTTTGTCTTCACCATCTTTGAAAACTCTTTCCTTCAAGCTAACTATTGCAGCTTCAAAGAGGTTTACATCAACCTGTTGTGTACTTCTACCAAGGTTGGATTTGACCCATGTGAAATCATCGGCCTCAACCTCGTTGGCGTCCTTGTCAACTAGTGGTATTGCAATCTTGATGACCACCTCATTTTCAGTATTCTTCTCCACGAAGACTTGCTTCTTGAGTTTCTTGTCAAATGTGTCTTGGTAGACATTGTCAAACTATGTAAAGTCCAACTAGTAAGAAGAATATGTTCTCTTCCTACCTAGGATGTTCTCAAGCCAAGATGAAGAGTCTCAAATAACTTCGCTGGGAGGATTAGTTCTTGTCTCATCAACTCCTCATGAGTGAGTTGGTGTGGAGATGTCATGAATCGGTGAATTAGGCTCCAATTCAATCTAAATTGGAAATGGTTGTGGTGGTGATAGAATAGGAGGCTCTTCTTCTACTTCTAGCACTATCTCAATGGTATCTGTGGTTGTATCAATTTATTGTTCTTGCTAATTTGTATCAACAACTTTCATATCTTCCTTCGAATGCCTTGAAATTTTTCTACCCTTTATGCCCTCTGGAGGATTTCTCATCGCATTCACTTTGGGTTTCCATTTAGAAGTGGAAGGTAGTGTGGTGGTAACCGGTGGAAGATTTGTAATTGGAGTGACTACCTTCCATGTCCTCTTGCCATCCAAGAATAGCTTGTTGTTCTTCAAGACCTGACTTGTCCTTTCCTCAATGGAGGTGCTCTCTTTGGCATATCAATCAATGGATTGAAGTGGTTTCAAGTCAATGTGATCTCTAAAATAGGTGGGAAGTATGACTTCACCATCATCATCTGATAAACCTTCCACATCCTCTGATAAGAAATTAGTGATTTGTGGAAGAGTGAATCTGTTGTAATTACGCTTGTGCACTTCAAACTCATTTTCACAAATAAACTAATAATCCTCCATGGTAGGTTTATGTGAAGAATTGCTACCAAGGCGAGCTTTCAAGAGACCCCAAGGATCATATGAACGCTTTTCAATGAGAAACTTAAGATTAAGCTTCATCATTTCATTGCTCCTTGACTTGGCATCAACTGTTGATTTGCACCTATATATACCCATCTCAAAAGGAAAGTTGGTAGTAGACTTGTGTTTATTATGAAGAAAAGTGTGTACCTCATGCAATTTCCTTAGGACCTCCATGAATACCACCTTATCTAATGGATAATGGGGTAGCATGGTTGTACTGCCTAAGAAACCATTTACGCAAATGTAGGAGAATGTGGGGAATTAGATAAACCAATTAGCCCAATCTGCCATTGTCGATCTAACATCTGTTGAAAAGTGTATATGTCACTCGTGATTAAGATCCCTCACTGTGTGCATCGGGAAAAGGTCATTTACCTGCTTGAAGTTTCATTCTGACTGTGAAAATTCTAGCTACGAGAAATGCTCATGAACTCGCTACACGCCCATAGTTCCAATAGTATTTGACCCTCTAAACTGGCCTTGAAATGCTATAAGATATATGAGGTATGCATTCATATGCAATTCATGGGCCTTGAAGAACCTTGTCATCTGGCTATAAAGAGTGTCGCTGATCAAAGCAAGCTAGTGGTAATGTTCTTTGTTGTTGACAAGCTGAGACATGATATATATCATCCATGGCTGAAACTTGTGCGCTTCTACTTGACCCATGACACAGTTGAGTAGAGTGATCATGATAGAAAACTCATCCTTGAATTCACCACATCTAACGTTCCTTGGAAAATTGTTTCATTTCTCTTTGAGCCACCTTTTTGCCATTCTTTTTTGACATTGTCCCTTTCACATGTTAAACACCTTTTCACATTCTTCTATTGACACAATCAAGTTGCTTGCACACAATGTAATAACAAGACACCTTTCAATGTACTTTGGCTTGAGGCTACAAATTACTTGCCCATCTACTAATTTAATTTCCGGTGAAGTGGGGTTGTAATGCTTGACACAATCAATTACAAATTCAATATTCTATGTTGAGATGGGGAAAGAGGCTACCTTAAGTAACCCCAATTGTTCAAAATTCTAAATTGTGATGGTGTATACGCCTGTCAATTTATCCAAATCAACTATTGGGTGTACTTGATGTAAATCGGTGTCAGTTGTCTTCAAGAAATCGTGAATCAAGACCGATTTGGTCTTGAATTCAATTTAAGAGAACCGCATACAGAAAAATTGGAAGAATGACAAGGTACATGACTATACTTGAACAAATTTTTCACAGAGGCTAAAAATAGCTTCACCGAGAGGCATTTTTATTGTCAAAAATTCTAAGATGTGGGTTTTATTGAGAATATCTTTCTGAATAAACCTAGAATGCCAGATTTTTGAAAAAATGACTTTTTCACCAACATGCAAGAACCCTTCAGAGGTAGAGGTAGTGAGGCAATTTTTTCTTAGAAATTTTTGAGAAGTGGGTTTTGTAGGCTCTTGTATGTTGGATAAACCTAGTTTGTCTATTTTTGAAAATGATGACCTCTTCAAAAACCGTAAAAAATGGAGGAAGCGAGGAAAATTTTCTAAAAAAAATTGGCACTTGGGTTTTGTGGCCAATCTTGTGCAAAATGAACCCAGAAGGTCAAATCTATATATGCAAGAAAACTAAGACAGAGGAAGAGGCTTTGTGAAAATTTTCCAATCTTGGAAAAGATCGAAAAAGAAGAGAACCTAGAATGGTAGAAGCTGAAGATTATGAACTATTATGTTTGAAAAATTATGCCTAGAGATATGAAGTCTATAAAGACATCATTTTGTGCAACCTGATCTTGAAAATACGAAGAACGTTGAAAACCCTTGTCATTTGATCCTTCAAATGTCGTAGAGAGTAAAATTTTATGTTTGGCGTTTGGAGTAAACATGCAGAAATAATGAAGAAGGATGCCCAAATGTTTGATAAATAGACTTTGGAGGTGGAAGCATCAGTTAGGGTGTCAAAACCCTAATTTAGGAGTTAACTAGTGTGATTGGCTATTAACTAGAAGAATCCCCCAAATCTTGGGACGTCTTGAGGAAGAGAAAGTCTTCAAAAATTGTGAACTCAAGTTGACTTGGGCGTCACCTTGAGATTAGGCGTCCAAGTTTTGGTAGTGTTAGAATATTTTTGAAGATTTTCAAAATTTCCTTGATAAACTACCTCTGTTTGACCCTTGATTTCAGACACTTGATTGATCCTAAGGTTTGGCTGAAATATTCACTTTGGAGCATGATCAAACCTAAGAAGATGTTCTTGGAAGCTGCAAACCTTGAAAAGTGGTTTTGATGGCTCAAATTTCTAAGCGCCTTCTTTAGATAAGGTGCTTTCATTTGCTAGTGTTTACCAATTTTTAGATGATTTTAAATTTCTTCAATTTTGACCTCCTATGCTTTGATTTCCAATTGTCGGTGATTGATGATTATGTGGACTAGACGTTGAATCTATCATGAAGTGTAAGAATTCTGAAAAGGATGACTGGTTTCGTAAGCTTTGAAAATTGTTTTAGGAGGTTCAAATTCCTAGGTTCCCCTGGCCTGCAAGGGCACTTTTGTGCTTCTAAGAAAATATTTTTCACTTTGTAATCCTTGATGAAATGCTCTAGTTTGATCTTTGTTGTTGGATATTTGACTTCTCTGATGAATCTGTTGATGGTCTCGTTGCGAAGACTGATCAACTCTAAGGAGGTCTCCTTGGATGTCATGAACCCAGAAAGCTCTGTTTGATTCTCCAAAAAGTTGGACGCCCTTTGCTAGCAGGGTGCTTTTCCTGCTTCACAACTATTTTTTGGGTTTTCCAACTTTTCCTTCATTTTGGGTGTCCATTTGATCTTCACTTGTCGATGTTTGATTGAGCTGGTAGATGGCTTTACTGTGGAGTTGGACTGAAACCAAGGAGGTTTTGGTGGAGATCATGAAAGTTGAATACTAAAACTGGTGCTTCAAAATCATGGGCGCCCCTGGGTTGCAAGGGCACTTTTCTACTATAAACTTCATCATTTTTGAGTTTCTTGACTTTCAACATTTCTCGCTTGATCTTTGTCTATGAGCTTTTGATCAATCCGGTGAACTCGATGCTAGATTCATTGCGAAGTTGGAAGAATTATGAAGAGGAGCCCAAAAATTGCAAGTCCAAACAATTGCATTTGAGCCTCTGGATTCATGGGTGCCCCTAGCCTGCAGGGGCGCTTTTTCCTCCAGTGTTAGCAATTCTTTGAAGATTTTCACCTCTTCACGCTTCATGTTCACTGCCTTACTGACTATGTCAATTGCATTGTCGATGACACAACCACATTCACCATTGTGATTTCTTTCACCATTCTGTGTACACAGACATTTGAAAATTTGGCCAATGCATTGACTATTAGGCATCTCCCTTGAAACAAGGTGTGCATGCTTTTCCAGACTTAGAATACTTTTGGCAATTTTTGACTTTTAAAATTCCCCCTCCGTCATTCACCATTTTTCGAGCATCTTTCACCATAGGCTCTTTTGTGTAACATTTGAAGCTTAGATTTTGACACCTAGTACTGGATATCCTCCATTGATGACCATAGAGGTCCTAACTTTTCTCTTGAAAAAGTAAAATAGACCCACCAGAGAAAAACTGACTTTTTTATGATTCTGACTAGACCAATGTGATTATGATGAAGAATCAACCAATCAAAATCATTTTGAGCCATCTCTAGAAAGATCCTATTTTAAGGGTTTTTCTAAAAATAGAGGCCTAAAACCCTAATTTCAAAATTTTCAAAATATTGCAAGTATCCTCTAGACAATAAACCTAGAAAAACCCCATGGTCCGTTTGTCATTTAAAGATTTATGAGAATAGCAAATTGTCATTTTAGAGACTTTGACTTTTGTTTGACTTTTGACGACAATTTTACAAGATTTTGACCATTTTTAACAAAATGCCTTAATGAAGCAAAAGCAAATTGTTTTGTGTACATCTTAGAAAAACAATTTGCATATTATTATGGAAGAAGATAAGCTCATTATATTGGTTCAAGAGTCTTGTAAATAAATTATTCTTGAAAAATTTCCATTCATCGAAAATGAAAGAACACTTTGTAAATTATTATCTCAATGCATTTAATAAAATATTGAGTCAATAAATGTCAAATTGCATAAAATTATAAGAGGATAAGTACATCATTATACTTTATTCTTTACTTATTTCATAGGAAAGTTTAACTACGATAATTTGTGGAAACTAATCTTCACCTAAATTTGAATACATTGCAAGAGTTTCTTCTAAGTGAAGTGATCTAGAGAAAATTCATGGATAGATCCTCTAAGGATACCTTATTTATAAGGCATAAGTCAAAATATAGAGGGGCTAAGAAGAAGAGAAGAGGTAAAAGGAAAGCACAAGTCAAAGAGAAAATCTAAAACTTCTATGAAATCTAAAGTAAAATGTTAGAATTGTGGAAATAAGTCATATAATAAAAATATAGGAAAAAATAAATATTTAGTAATTCCTCTAATAAATCCTTAGACAATGGAAAATTAGTGATACTTTTATTTTCGTTAACATTGTTGGTGATGATTCTTGGCTTAATTGATTCAAATTGATCCAGGTGGATATTTTCACCAAAAAATAAATTGTTCCAGATGCTCCAAGAGTCAACACCATGTTAAAGAGAACTTCGATACAAACCCAACACAATTTGAATCGTCTCGAAAGGAGTTCATATGCTCAAGATATGCTAGGTCAAAGTTCAGTCAAAATAGGGGTTCCAGATGAAGATTCTAGGTCAAAAAATTGATCGTTTCAAAAATGGATAAAAATAACATCATGTCAAAGAGCTTGTCGACATGCATCCAACACCACTTGAATCACGTCGATCAGAGCCTATATGCAGAAGTTACAACCAGTCAAAATTCACAGAAGGAGGTTGACTAGAACAATACATTTGTTGATGTCAACATAACGTCAACGTGTTGACATGCACCAATCCTATCTCGACATGTGGCATCCAATGATGCAAGTGACATGGAAAAGGACTGTGAATCATGTGGTGACATGTGTCAACAAAATAGTGAATGAAATGGTGCCACGTGGCCCAATCACTAGATGCCACGTGGCACCCCTTCTCATCCCCGACGAACATTTGTTGATTGAAACAGTTTGTTAAAATTATGGTTGGGGGGTTCAAACCCCCAACCTACACTATGTGAGATTCATTCTCAAACATTGCACCACACAAGTGCGCCTGCGGCCAGTCAAAGTTCACAAGAGCAAGTTGACCATAATAGTACTGTTACCTATTTTTCGCCTATGGGCTCAATTAGGCAGGGTAACCTATGTTTACAGAGGTTCTCGAAGACCAAATGGAGGAACACTTGCATCAGGATCACATTTTTTAACTTGTTTGCTTCTTGTGCAGATGCAGGGGAGAATGATGTTTTAATTCGGCACGTGGATTAAATGTGGCTCCCAAGAGGGTTGAGCCCAGCGTGCAGGTCTTCGGTTTCGGGTGGGTTTTTCTTTTTTGTTTTGCCTTGTTTCCCCCCTTTCCGTTTTGTTTTCCTTGTGCCCTTTTTTCCCTTTGTTTTGTCGAGGGCGGAACCGGAACCGAGGCTGAACTTGGAACTTTTCCAAAAGTTTCGGGTACTGGTCCCATCCCGTTTCTGATTCCGCTGGGTTTTTTGTCTCTGTCCCTTTTCCTTTGTTTCTGTCGGAGGCGAAATCGGGTCCGAATCCAAACTTGAAACTTGATGAAAGTTTCCATTTCAGGTTTGTTTCCGCCCCCGCTGTGTGTGGCTCGGGATCGGTTTTAGCTCCAATCCCGCCTTGTCTCCTGTTTTGTGTTTTCTTTCTTTTGTTGGGCTCAGGCCCGGGACCGGGTCAGAATCTGAACTTAGAACTTTTCCAAAGTTCTGGTTCTTGCTTCCGTTCTGGTTTCGACTCCAGTCCTGCTCGTTCTTCTTTCTTTTTCGTGGCCTATGCTTGGGGGATGTTTCCTCCTTGGTTTCCCCTTTTGTTTTCCTTTTCCTTCCTTCTTCCCTTGTGTTTTGTTGGGGGCGAGATCGGAACAGAATCCGAACTTGAAACTTTGGGGAAGTTTCAGGTTTGGATTTGGTTCCGGTTCCGGTTCCGGTTCCGGTTCCGTCTTGGCCCTGCCCCCGCTAATTTTGAAGAATCTCAGTGAAAAGGAGTGCCTTCGCCAGGAGATTGAATTCACTAAAATGTCTTGGCGATAAAGAAAGGTCATGCCAACTGAAATAAACCCTCGCCAAGAGTTAAAGCCTTTGCCATGATGTCCCAACGATCAAGTAATGTCTCGCCGAAGGCCAGAGGTCTCGCCCAAGGAAGGTCAAGTCAGCATGATGTCTCGGTGACCGGCAGGGGTTAAGTCGACAGTGTTTCACTGGGGAGTTCTCGGCATAAAACTTTTTCCTCGGTGAGATGTCTTCCCGAAAAGATGGGGTCTTGCCGATAATGAAAATGGTCTCGCCAAAAGACATGTGGAGTTTGGTGAAGTTGAGTATATTCGGGGTGACATCAATAGGCTCTTGTCGATGAAAGATGAGGGGTCTCGATATGTGTTTTGCCTTTGTCAGGAGTCTCGCCGATAATAAAGGACCTCGCTGAGAAAGTTTGACATCAGCATAAGGTCTTGGCAATATTAAGAGGGTCTCCCCGACATAAAAGATATCGGTGTAGCTTCCGGTCGTCGGAGTAATGTCTTGCCGACATGGTGTGGTCTCAACGAGTAAAGCAGGAATCGGTATGACTAGTGGACCTCGCTATAAAGTCTTCCCGACTTTCCAAGTGTCTCGCCAAAAGAAAAAAGGAGCTTGCCGAAGAGTAATCTCAGTGAAACAAAGTAGCATCAGCATAGCAGTTGGACTTCGCCATGAGGTCTCACCGACCCGGGAATGTCTTGGCGACGGAATCAAGTGAGCTTGATATGACTTCTGCAGCTCGCCAAAAGGTCTCACCGACTGTCTTGTGCTACGCCGATAATTGATAAAAGCGAGATAATCGCATTGGGGAGACACGATTAGTGTCTCACCGACATGCGATGTCGTTTGAACCACCTTTGACCGTCAGGGGATCTACGTGAAGTATGCTCATCCAATCAGAGAAAGCTAAAAGCAAGCCGTGGCTGTTTGACCAGCAAGGAGAGTTTTAACAGGGTGAAAAGTAACGTGTGTTTGTTCTGAGCTCAAGAGCATTCAAAGCACTCAATAGGGAAGTTCAAAGGTCGACACGAGGATCAGATATGAATGTGGTGGTTGCAGGAAGATTTGAAGGCTTCTCCGGGGAGTGACTCTTCACCGACATGGACACGCAGGGTGCATCATTAAATTCAATCAAAAGATCTAAGGAAAGATCTTTTCCGGGAGATATTTTTGTAAGCCCAGAGGGGCCGACATACTTTTGTATATAAGGCATTTTCGCCTTCTTGTAAAGGAGTTCTTCTTTATGCTTTTTCTGAAGTCTGTGACTTTTCCAGTCCTCTCTCAGATTAGCAAACTTTTGTAACTCACTTTTGGAGATGAAATTCAGTAAAGACCTTGATTATTATTGATTTGAAGCTCTTGCCTACTTTCTCTTTGCATTTTTGTGTTCAGTCAGCTGACTGATCAAGCTGTTAGTGAGGTAAATTTATTTCCTTCGAGCTTTGTCTTAGATTTTAGAACCTTTATGCAGAAAGCATGTGTTTGCAGGTCACAAATTGTGTCAAAAGATGTAATGAATTCTAGATGTGAAATTAACTTTCCTTCTAGGAATCTTAGCACCAAGACCTGTTTGTGAAACACTTTTGTAAAAATTTATGCGGAAGTGAGTTGTGCAAAATTTATCTTCAATCATTGCAAGCAAGTGTATGAAGTCTGGTTTCAAATCCAAGTAACGTTCGGTGTATCACCATAGAGTTAGTTTAATTTCCATGTATTTGTTCTCCCTTTTCCTTACAAAATCTGTAGTTTAGGTGATGACCCAACAAGGAAGTCGGCCTTCTCCAGAGGTTGACCTCTGCTTACAAGAAACCCACATCTTTAGAGGTCTTCCCATGTTACACTGAGGTGTTGAACATCAGGTTCAACAAGGGTGCAACTTCATGTGATAACAAGTACATTTGTTGATTTCAACATGACGTTAGCGTGTTGATGTGTACCAATCCTATCTCGAAACGTGGCATCCAATGGTGTAAGTGACATGGAAAATGATTGCAAATCACATGGTGACATGTGTCAACAAAATAGCCAATGAAATGGTGCCATGTGGTGCAATCACTAGATGCCACGTGGCACCCCTTCTCATCCCCAACGGGCGTTGGTTGATTGAAAGAATTTGTAAAAATTATGGTTGGGGGATTTGAACCCCCAACCTATAGTATGTGAGATTCATGCTCCACCATTGTGCCACACAAGTGTGCCTATCCTATATAAGCCATCATTTCTATTTAAGGAACTCATACGCCAATTTAGAGGGGCGATGGTTTGACCGCCGCCCCCCCTCTCCCAACTGGTGCCCCTACCGTTGTGCTATGCACATGCTTTGTGAAACTAACAAGGAATATTGTATTTGTTCAGTATTAAAGGATGGTGGCCTGAAAATAAGGGGCTTGGGCAGCCCCATAAGAATAACATAAAAAAATAATAGCCCGACTTTATAAAGATGTAAATATTGTTTTTAGGGGCTAGTAAAGATTTAATTAGCTTTTTTAAGGGGGGTTTAAAATGGCAATGAATATAAGCCATCCTTTTAATATTTTAATTTCAAATTAGAATATAAGGGAATATATGGGGAAAATATGGTTGTTAACCCCCATATAGAATATGAAATAGTATTTAAGGGGGGGGGTTGGCTCTTGGAATACATGGAGATATGTGTAAGTTGACAATGAAAATATTACTACTCTGTACATTTAGCTAGGTACTTAAAGGAGAGGATTTTGATCTTGTCATTATCGACAGAGGAGAATTGTGGAGACTTGTAACAAATCATGGAACCTTGTAAACAACTTTTGAAGCATAATCAAGGATTGGTCACTCCATTGGAGAGGGACCCGAAGATGGAGCCATTTGGTGAACTCCATTATCAATTTGTATCTCTGCCTTCTCTTCCATGTTCTCCTATTTCTATTGTTTTAATCATTTTAATGTCTTTTTTTAAAAGCATTTGGAAGTTAAGACCTTAAATTTCGTTTACATAAATTAGCATTCACGCAACAGTCATAGATCCTAACAGATCAAGTTAATATCGAAGCCTTTTTGATGAGTGATTGCAGAAGTGAATGTTAATGTGATCCAAGAGCTGACGAGGTGAAGGCATGCTTGAGGAGGTTAATCCTGAGATCTGTAAATGGAGAAATTTTCCACCATCAAAATGAAAGAGACATAAGCTATAAAAAGTTCTAAGCTAAATGAGAAAAGTTTTCAACGAGATTTTCTCGACGTGAAGGCTATGGTGGAAGAGATCTATCAAGAAAAGAAAGAATGGAAGAAGCATGAAAAAGGAGGATGGTCGAAGTGAGAAAAGTGTGAGGACAATGAAGATCAGAAGGATAAAGGGAAAGGACAAGAAGGTGATAATGAGCCTCCAAAAACTTCATCATCTCCATCTTCTCCTTCTAATTCTACTTCTTTTGCTAATCCTTTCAAAAGTGCACATAAGCCTATAATCAAATTGGATGTAAATTTTGAACTACCTAAATATTGTGGAGAGTCAAATGTTGAAAAATTAGTTGATTGGGTTCAACAAGTAGAAGTATATTGTAGGATTCAAGGTCTTTTAGATGATGCTTCTAAAATCCAATTAGCTACTCTTCGATTGGGAGGAACTTCTCTCACTTGGTGGGAGAGTAAAACTCAAGCATAAATTGCTCAACACGGTAGTGTCAATTTAACTTGGATGGAGTTTAAAGTTTCACTTAAAAAATAGTTTTATCCCTTAGGCCATATGCAGCAGTTAACTATGAACTGGAAAATTTTTTGGCAGGGTAAGGGTCAATCTTTCCAAGACTATACTCATGAATTTAGGAAGTAGACTATTGCACTCAATGTTCCACTATACACCTAGGACACATTCCTCAAGTATATAGGTGGTCTTCACTGTTACTTAAGGCATACCATTTTGGTCTTAAATCCTAATAATTTGGATGAAGTATGTGTACAAGCCACACAATTGGATTCAAGAGGTAAGAATACTTTCAATGAAAAGTTTGAAAAGAATCCATCTAAGCCGAAAGTTAAATCTAAAGGCAAAGAAAAAGGGAAATAGACAACAACCATCAAGAAGGAGGGTGATAAGCCCACATGCTCCCTTTGCAAGAAGGAGGTGCATGATAACTCAAAGTTTTGGAAGCTGCATCCAGAACTAAGGCCAAAGAAGTATGCAGGAAACAAAGGTAAACAAAATACTATTGTTGTAGTACAACAGGATCTTGGATCTGACTCCGAGGATGAGACAAAGATTGTTGTTGCCAGGATCCAAGGTAAAGGAAAAGGTATCTCTTTCTGGTAATACAATTTTTTCAAATGCAAGTGCAAGTGCAATTAAATAATCTTCTCCACCTAAGATTGATAAGCATCGAAATGAGTTGTTTCATAGTTGGGTTGTAACAAAGGATACTAAGGTTGATACTTTGTTTGATATGGGATATCAAGTAAATCTAATATCTAAAGAAGTTGTTAAGAAACTTAACTTGGCTACAACACCTCATCTGAAGCCATATCCACTTGGATGGGTTTGAAATGATGCACAGTTACAGGTAGCAGAGCAATGTAAGTTAAGATTTTCTATCATTGTAAACTTTATAGATGAGGTAGAAGTTGATGTTGTTCATTTAGATATTTGTGGTCTTGTACGAGGGAGTCCCTATCTTTATGACTGAAAAGCAATCTTTTTATAGGGGAGAAAACAAATATCACCTTTTTAAGGATGGTAAAGAATTCATTGTATGAGCACATAAGATAAAGACTAATCTAACATTAGTGAACACTGGACAAATGAAGAGGTTAGTCAATGCTAGTAAGAACTTTGTATTGATGATTGTAAAATCCAAAGAGGATGATAAATCTGAGGCATTCAAAGGGTGTGATCCAAAGCACAAAGCTGAATTGGTCAAAGTAGTTTCCGCCTATGATGACTTATTTCAGGAGCCAAAGGGATTGCCACTAAAGAGAGAGATACAACATGAAATCTAGTTACAACAGGGTGTGCCTCTTCCAAGCATCAACATGTACCATCTATCTATTATGCAGAATGAAGAAATCAAGAAGTGGGTTCAGGATTTGGTTGAGAAAGGAGTTATTTTTCCAAGTACCTCTCCTTGTATTTCTCCGATTGTGTTGGTGCCAAAGAAGGATAGGTCATGGAGAATGTGCATCGAATATAGAGCCTTGAACAAGATAATGGTAAATAACAAGTATCCTCTTCCTTGAATAGATGATTTACTTGATCAGTTGAAACATGCAGTTTATTTTACTACATTGGACTTGCATAGTGGATATCACCAAATAAGAATTGTAGATAATGATATATGGAAAACTGCATTTAAGACAAAATGAAACTATATGAGTGGTTGGTCATGCTCTTTGGGATTTTTAATGCACCAGCTACCTTTATGAGAGTCATGAATGATGTCTTTTGTCCATTCATAGATGATTTTGTCATAGTTTATTTGGATGATATACTTGTATTTAGTCGAACTTGGGAAGAGCATGTAGAGCATGTGAGAAAAGTACTAGATGTATTGAGAAAATAAAAAATGTATATAAAGATGTCAAAATGTGAATTTTACAAGACATCACTAGTGTACTTAGGCTATATTGTAGGAGGAGGTCACTTGAAAGTGGATCCTGCAAAGTTTGCATTCATTGTAAATTGGCCAAATCCAAGTACAGTTACAGAAGTCAGAAGTTTTCTAGGTGCAGTACAATATTGGAGAAATTTCATAGATAACTTCCCCTACATAACATCTCCATTGCACACACTCACAAGTGTGAAGAAGTATTTCCAATGGGGAGGTCTGCAGCATAAGGCCTTCGATAATTTAAAGGAAAAGCTCAAAACTACACTAATTTTGACTCTACAGATCTACAACAATTGTTCAAAATTGAGATAGATGCTAGTGAATTTTCCATGGGAGTAGTACTCATGCAAGGAGGTAAACCTATCTAATTTCATTATGAAACTTTCACAATTGCGGTAAGTAACTATCCCACATATGATAAAGAATTGTATGCATTAGTTCAAAGTGTAAAGAAGTGGAAACATTATCTAATAGGTAAAGAAACAATAATACACATAGATCATCAACCACTTCAATATTTGCACTCACAATCTAAATTGAAACAAAGAAAGCACTTTAGGTGGGTGGGTTTTCTACAATAGTTTCATTTGGTTATAAAATATAAGAAAGGGGTTCAAAAAAAAAGTAGAAGATATGTTATCTAGGCCTCCTACAAATGCTACAATTATTCTTCAAAGTAGTTCAATGGCACATGAAAGTTATCAAGAACAATATGCTAAGGACAAAGACTTTAAGGATATATATGCAACATTAATTCAAGGAAAAAATGTAGAAGTGAAAGACTACTATGTGCAAGATAAGTTATTTTATCACTTAGGAAAGTTATGTATTCCACAAGATGAAAAAGCACAGGTAATCAAAGAAGCACACACGTCATTGATTGTTGGACACTTTAGGGTAAGCAAAACAATGTCACAATTGCAAAAATATTTTTATTGGCCTCGCATGTAAGAAAATGTATCCAAGTACATTAGAGGATGTGTAATGTGTGGAACAAGCAAGCCTAGCAATAAGAAATTAGGGTTGTACACACCTCTTCCTATACCATCCTGTCCATCGGAAATTGTTTCTATGGACTTTGTCGGGGGACTACAAATGTCTTGAAAAGGGCATGATTATTTGTTTGTGGTAGTGGATAGGTTCAATAAAATGTGCATTCTAATGCCTTGTAAAAAATAGGTCACAACTGAACTAACAAAACATTTGTACTTTCAATTTGTATGGGTTCATTTTGGGCTTCCTACTTCTATTGTATTGGATCAAGATTCTTGATTCTTGGGGGAATTTTGGTTAGCATTGTGGGAACTCATGGACACTAGACTGAAGAAAAGTACAACTTTTCATCTACAAACTAATGGATAGATAGAGGTAGTGAATAGGACATTTTTGCATCTTCTCAGAGGTTATTGTAGTAAACATCCTAAGTTGTGGGATGAGAGTTTACACTATATGCAACATGAGTACAACCATGCAACACACTCTTCTACTCGAAGATCTCCTTTTGAGACTTGTTTTAGTTATCTATGAAGGACACCTATGGATTTTTCTTTCTTTCAAGAAGATGTTAAAGATGGAAATCATGATGTAGATAGGGCCTTGAAGTTCATCCAAAAGATCCAAGTAGTCCATCCTGTTGTTGAATCATAGTTGGAGAAAAGCCAGGAAAAATACAAAGCTCGACATGATAAGCACCGTGTTGATCATCAGTTTCAGGTTGGTGATAGGGTTTGGTTACACATCAGTAAGGAGAGAATTCAAGGCGAAGGTAAGAAGCTCAATCCGATTAGGTATGGTCCTTTTGAGATCTTAGAAAATATTGGTACAAATGCCTTTCGCCTAAATCTACCTTTGTATATGCATATCTACTCAATTGTTAATGTCAAAAATTTGAAATTGTATGAACCTCCAATGATATTGGACGAGGAGGATAATGTTCAAGTTCCTTATTTTGATGATTTATCACCAAAGTACATGAATGAGCTGCAAGAATATGTCATCCTAGACAAGGATGTTAGAACTTCACAAAAAGGAGTCATTGAGTACCTCAAAGTGGGATTGAAAGGGATGAATCCTAGAAAATAAAGGTGGATGGAGGTTAGAAAAGTGAGGGAGTTGTACCCTCACTTATTATTTTTTTAATCAAGCTTTCAGAGGTCCGAAAGCTCTCTAGTGGAGAGGATTGATCTAGGTGGATATTTTCACCAAAAATTCAATTATTCTAGATCCTCCAAGAGTCAACACCATGCTATAGAGCTCTTCGATATGAACCCAATGCAACTTGAATCATCTTGAAAGAAGTTCATATGCTCAAGATATGCTCGGTCAAAGTTTGGTCAAAACAAGGGTTTCAAATGAAGATTCTAGGTCAAAAGTTGATCATCTAAAAAATGGATAAAAAATGGCATCATGTCGAAGAGCTCATCGACATGAATCTAACACCACTGAATCATGTCGATCAAAGCCCATACGTAGAAGTTACGGCTAGTCAAAGTTTGTAGGAGGTTGACTAGAATAGTACCTTTGTTGACATTAGCATGACATTAACATGCTAACGTGGACCAATCCTGTCTCAACACATGGCATACAATGATGCAAGTGATATGGAAAAGGATAAAGAATCACGTGGTGACACGTGTCAACAAAATAGCAAATGAAATGGTACCACGTGGCCCAATCACTAGATGCCACGTGGTATCCCTTCTCATCCCCGGTGGGTGTTGGTTGGTTAAAAAAGTTTGTTAAAATTATGGTTGGGGGGTACACTATGCTAGATTTGTGCTCCACCATTGCGCCACACAAGTGCACCTATCCTATATAAGGTACCATTTCTATTTAAGGAACTCACAAGCCGATTTAGAGGGGCAACGGTTTGAACCATTGACCCCCCTCTCCCAACCGGTGCCCCTACCGTTGTGCTATGCACATGCTTTGTGAAACTAATAGAGGAATATTGTATTTTTTTAGTATTAAAGGATGGTGGCCTAAAAATAAGGGGCTTGGGCCCCTAAGAATAACATAAAAATAATAATAGCTCGACTTTATAAAAGATGTAATTAGTGTTTTTAGGGGCTATTAAAGATTTAATTAGCTTTTTTAAGGGGGATTTAAAATGGCAATGAATATAAGCCATCCTTTTAATAATTTAATTTCAAATTAGAAGATAAGGGAATATATGGGGAAAATATGGTTTTTAACCCCCATATAGAATATGAAATAATATTTAAAGGGGGGGTTTGGCTTGTGGAAGACATGGAGATATGTGTAAATTGATAATGAAATTATTCCTACTCCGTACATTTAGATAAGTACTTGAAGGAGAGGATTTTGATCTTGTCATTATCGACAGAGGAGAATTGTGGAGACTTGTAACAAATCATGGAGCCTTGTAAAAATATTTTGGAGCATAATCAAGGATCTGTCACTCCGTTGGAGTGGGAACTAGAGACATAGCCATTTGGTGAACTCCGTTATCAATTTGTGTCTATCTTCTCTTCTATGTTCTCCTATTTGTATTTTTTTAATCATTTTAATGTCTTTTTTTAAAAGCATTTGGAATTAAGTTAAAACCTTCAATTTCATTTACATAAATTAACATTCACGCAACGGTCATAGATCCTAACAGATCACAAATGCATCATTTAATATTAGTCCTCATAAGGAGTGGTACTTCAACTACAAGTAATTTGATAGAAGATACATCTTCCTTGGTAATAATATCTCACTTACAATATTTTTCTAAGGAGAGGTAAAATTATCTTTCAATAATAGGAGAGGGAAATGTCTATTAGATGTGTTGCATATTCTAGATCTAGTAAGAAACTTAATTTATGTTTCTATGACGAATGACTCTAGTGTGCATTTCATCTTTGATGAGAAGGGTTATATGTTGATAAGAGGGAATTTGGTGTTGGCTAAAGGGACTAGGTATTGTACTCTTTAATTTTGAAGCATTTACTCAGTCATTTAACAAATGTAACTAAAGATGAATTATGTATGTTGTGGCACCATATATTGGGTCACATAGGTGAAAAAGGTATGGAAACATTTTTAAATAAATATATGGTGATTAGCTTTTGGATTTGTTGGTGTAACAACTAACACCTCTAGAGTGCAAGTTGGTACGAACAACTATGCACACTATGCAATGAGTGCTCTTCAAATTAGGAGGGGAAGCTCCCTCGTTGTGTGGACAAAAATGCTTGAAAAGTAAACTAATCTATTTCCTGTCTTTTTGTCTCAGCTGAAAGAGGCACAAGGTTTGTAATAAACTTCAAACGTTGCAGCCAAGTATTTTTTGGTTTCGCAGGACCTAACTACAACCCCAAACTAAATAAATTAAACTATCCAATCCCCTCAAGATATCAAAGCATGAGGAAACGGAGCGGGAATGAGCTTACACGATAAACAGGGTACAAATTCACAATGTGAAGGCAAGGTGGGCACAAATATTTGCTTGTCTGAATAAGTTTATTATCACACACATCATACGATAAGCTTTGAGTATAATTCTCAACTTGAAGGAAAGGTGGGCACAACTATTTGCTTAATCTGAATAGGCTTATTAGAAACACAATACAAAGGATAGCCAACTAGGATAGTAAATTGTAGAGACGAAACACACATACAATTTACGATCGAACTAGCCACTATATCTAACTAAGAGAAGCATTCACCATAGCAATTACATGAAATCCGAGTGGCATAACAATTCATCATTATAATAAATACTTGCAAACAAATACAAAATAAGCAATATTACAGGAAAGGTGGGTACAACATATATTAATCTCTCGTGCAAAAGTTATGTACAAATGAGCAAAAGCTCTTATTTATAGACATCAAAAGGTGTATGGAACCCTAAAATCACCTTGAGTCAACTACAGTCTTGCAATGCATGCAAGATTATTGCTAAACCTTAATAAAGAAAACTATACAGTTAACTGGAAAGCTACCATCAGTTAACCAGTACAATTAATCTAAATAGAAAATATGCAAGCATGCACGTCCTTATTGAAAGCAAGTTAACTGGAATACTACTATAAGTTAATGAAAACCCTAAAATGCAACTCCAAGTGAACATAGATAATCCCAGAATAGACATGCATGAGATGTGATAGCAAGTCAACTTGAAAAGGTAACACCAAGTTTAACTCCTGTGTTTAATGTCTATCCTGAGAGGCAGAAATCGAAGTCTACTAGTCGTGATCTCGAGCAACCAACCCCTCGACAAGGTTGTTGACTGCATCACTTTTTGGAGCAGTAATACTCTGCCAAAGTATACTATGTTTGTACAACATGTCTTCACCAGTTGTGATCTAACACTGAAGTTCACCTTTGCTCCAGGTTGCTTCATCGAACAATGTTGACATGACTATAAGTTGATTAATCCTACAACCAATGGTCTCTCCACTAAAAATACTATGAATGAGTGCCTGGAGCTCTGGTTTTATGTTAGCAATCTCAACATACGTACCACCCTCAATCTGATATCGGCACGGTATGCGAGACACAAGAGTTCTCACATACCAGAGTGCACTAGTGACGTGCTCTCTACTCTCAGCCAACTCTGATGCCATCGTCTCTCCTATCTTCGCCTTGAATACCAACTATGTCTTCCAAGCGCATCTATGACTGATTCATATGCCACACTTAGGTGAGAAATCATAATATCATTCTGTGATCTATCAATCACCATGTCTTGCTCCTCATCTTGGAGACGTAGACAAAGTTGACGTGTGTTGTACTGCAACTAGTATAACTTTGCAAGTACAAATCGACCTCTAACAAAAAACTCCTCCTCCCACTCCTCCAAACGCTTGTTGTATGCAACAAGGTGATTAAGTTGACCTTGTTCTGTTGGTGGCTCTAGCATCGGTGAGAGTGTAGCGGTGACATTTGACCTGTGTACAAGGCTAGAAATGTACTGATGAAGCTGTTTGATTTCAGCCTTGAGGGTTGCTTTGTCTTTTTCTTCTTTGATCATCCTATCCCTTGCACTATCTATAGCAACCAGTAGGAGATCAACTTGTGTTTGGTGGGTGCTTCGACCAAGGTTGACTGTGATCACCTTGAAGTCTTGAGCATCAATCTCACTCAGACTCTTCCCCTTTGGAGGTATGGCAGTCTCAACGACGATCTCCATATCAACATTCCTCTGTACATGGACTTGTTTCTTGATCCTCTTGTCTAGCACATCTTGGTAGGCATGATCAAAATTAGAATGATCAAGGGCATAAGATGGCTTCCTCCTCTTCCTTCCCAGTTGCGCTTCAATCCAAGACTGGTCTCGACTAATGCTACTGGAAGGATCTATACTAGCAATGAGAGGCTCCAACGTGAGTGAATATGTAGAGGAATTGCTGCAAGGTGGATAGTCTAAGTCCAATTCAATGTGAATCAGGATTGGAGACTGCTCAGGTGTAGGTGATGGAACACGAGGTTGTATCTAGGGCTTTGGAAAACTCTGAACTGGCTCTCTGATAAGCTCTGTGCGTGTATTAATGAAAGTGTCTTACCTTTTGAGTTGTTAGGCACTTGACTCTTCATTGGAGGATTAATCCTCTTCTTCTGTTTGGGTTTAGACTAGGAAGGTAGAGGAGGATCCACCACTGGCGGCTTTGCTCTAGGCACATTTACCCTCCTGGTCTTCTTGTTGTCGAGGTAAAGTATATTGTTTTGGATAACTCTACTTGACCTCTCCTTTACTGATGAATACTCCTTGGCATACCAATCAACTGCTAGCAATGGTTGTGCATTAACCTACTCTCTGAAAAACTAAGGAAGTACATCTCCCTCATCATCTGATAAGCCTCCCACATCTTTCGACAAGAAGACAAAAATCTGCGGGAGAGAGAAACGGCAGTAGCTGTGTCTACGCACCTCAAAGTCATCATCACAATTCACCCAATAATCCTCCATTGTAGGCTTATGGTATGAGCGAATGCCAAGACACTCTGAATAATGACGCCAAAGATCATAGGTGTGAGTATCAATAAGATACTTGAGTTTACAATTTTCCAACTCCTGTCCTACAAATTTGGCATCAATTGTCGTTCTGCACTAATAGATTCTGAACTGCATGGGAAAGGTGGCAGCCTGTTTATGTTTGTGGTGCAAATGATGATGAACATCATGTAATTTCCTCAGGAACTCGATGAAAACTGTCCTATCTGAAGGATAGCGTGGAAGCATGGCTAGATTTATTGTAAATCTATATACGCGGATGTAGGTGTATGTGGGGAACTGAATGAACCAGTCCTCCCAATCAAACATTGTTGCTCTAGCAACTACTGAGATATGAATGTGCAAATCCCTGTCCAAATTTCTCACTGTGTAAGTTAGGAAAGCCTCGTGAACATGCTTGAAGTGATATTCAAGCTTAGTGAACTCAAGCTGGTCATAGTAGTGATAGACTTTCTGAACAGTAAGTATGCCCACCGTGTTCAACCCTCTAAACTAACCCTGATAAGCGATCAAGTAAACGAGGTAGGAACACATGTGAAACTCGTGGGCAACTAGGAAACTAGTGATTTGTTCGTGGAGAATATCACTGATGAAGGATGCCCAGTCATAATGCTCTTGCCCAGAGATGATCCGACTAATGATGTAATACATCCAAGGTTGAAATATGTTGGCATTTGCATGACTTGAGACATGATTCAAGAGTGTAATTAGAATTGCGTACTCATCCTTGTACTCACTACGACCCACATTGTTTGGAAATTTGTTCTTCTTTTGCTTCAACCATCGCTCTTCCATCTTATTTTGACACTTGTCCATATCAGCATTGAATGCATGCTCACATTGCTCTATAGAAATGACCAGACTGCTTGGGTGTTGAGGGATACCAAAACATCTTTCAACATCCAAGGGCTTGAGATTGCATATAACTCATCCATCTACTGACACTATCTCATGAGTAGTAGAGTTGTAATGTTTAGCACAAGAGATTACAAACTCTACGCAATGAATTGAGATAGGTATGGAAGCGGCCTCAAGTAACCCATACTGTTGAATGTTTTGAACAATCAAATCTTTAATCTTGAGTGGATCTAAGACTTCTTCTAGAAGCACCTTGTGGAGATTCATATCAAATGTCCCGATGAAGTCATGAGTTAGGACCGATTTGGTCTTGAAATTGAGCTGAGTGTATTGCATTTTGAAAAACTCGCCTATTGACTGTGAACAAGGCTATATTATGACAACTTTTCTGGAAAGCTAAAAAATAGCCTATCGAAGGGCAATTTTCACAGAAAAATATGAGATATGGGTTTTGTCCAGAAAAAGATTCTAAGACAACCCAGAACGTCAGATTTGTGAAAATTTGACTTCTACTTGACCATGCAAGGAATTTTCAGTTGAGAAAATTAGAGCCTCGAGAACTGATGCTCTGGAGTAAATATTCCTGAAAAATTCTAGCACATGGGTTTACTCGAGGAGGCTATTATGAATGAACCCAAAAGATTTGTTTTCCTTTATTTGCCTGTTTCTCGAACATGTGAATGAAATCTGAGAGAATTTAGAAGAATTTTGAGAAGAAGAAAGACATTTTTATTGCTCTCCTCTGTTAAAATCGCCACTTAAATCTTCAAATTTGTTGATGAATTCATACTTGTACCTGCAAAAGGAATATTTTGATGTCTTTGAAATTGATTACTGATGAAATCACCCAACTCTGGAAGAAAATTCACCTCTACGTTGAAGAATTATGAATTTATGAAGTTGGATGAATGAATTAATGGTGGGGCCATGATTAAATAGAGTAAAATCGCACCATAAAGGATGATTGCAAGATTTTAAACCCTTGAATGCAAAAAGAATGATCTGATTGGACCCCCTCCAGTTGAACTAATACTGACTCGGATTTCGGATTACAAAATAATAATAAAATATTCAGTTTGCTTTCACATGCAAATTTAATATTTAATATTAAAAAGGGCGCCATTAATGAATTAATGAAGAAAATCACCACTTTTAATGCAAACATGCAAAAGTTGAATTTTAATATTATTTTGGTAAATTAGGAAGAATCTCAGCATACTGATTCCGAAAAGTCAAAAATTAACTCTCCAACCGTCCGTTTGCACAAGTTACGAGATTTTTTGCTAACTTCCTACTTTATAGATGACTGCAAAGTTACAATTGACCATATTCAACACTGATTTCCAGGTGACTGAGTGAGGCTGTGAATGAGCTGAGATATCCATTGTGAAGCCTACAAAGCAAGGATGAAATGTTTGTTAGGAGCTGCAACTGTTAAAACCAACGTTTGACACCTCAAAAAATTAGGCGCCTTTGATTAAATTAATGTTCAACCTCTAGACAACCATTTCTTCGTTCTGCCATCTAACACTTAAAACTGCTACTAATAGAGAATGATGAACCCTACTGACTAGATGGTAGGCTAACTACATGACTGGAAGTATTCCGCATCCAACGACTATATGTGAGGCACCTGAAAGTTGCATTAAGGACCCCAAAAGCAAGGGCGCCCCTAGCATGTGAAGGCTCAAATAACATTGTCAAAAGTGCAAATTTCAACCAGATACCCTTTTTCACCCCTTGACACTGGGAGTTGGAGTGCTCTTATTCGCGCACCGTTTGTCTCATCGCGTAGCTAGAACAACTTACGAGAGATGTCTCTGGAGGCAACGAAGCAAGAAAACTGCTTCTAAGACCTCAAAGAGAAGGTAGCCTTTTCCAAGATGAAATATACGCTCAATACTTAGCCATTTTCTAGACGTATTCACTTTTCAATATTCTCCAAAGACCTCGCACGTACAAGCGTTTTCCAAATCCCGGAGGCTGACGGCTGGGCTCGTTGGATAGTTGGACTAATTGTGCATAAGCCTCGTGAAGACTATGAAGGCTAAAAAATCCATCTGACAGGCCTAAAGGCTGGGCGCCCCTGGCCTATAGAGGTACAGGTGTATAATACCATATTTCTCCACCCTCTGATTTACGTGTCTGGTAGAAACTCTGCCACAAACACTCAAAATGTCGGATTGACTGGATGACTGGTGCATTACAAAGCTAGACTAGATTGGAAAAGATCTCAAGAAGATATCATTTGCAAATACCATCATCTGATAGGCCATATTCAAGGGTGCCTCTGGGCTATAGGGGTTCAAAAAGTTGTGAACTGACCATCCTTCGTAATATGCAACCTCACGTACCTTCAACTTTTGATGTTAGTTACTAGAGTTCTACAACTTAGATGACTTTGTCAGATAGCTCGTTGGATAGTTGGGCTAATTCTGAAGAGATTGACTACATTTGGAAGAAAAAGTAACAAGATCTGGGCCTTCAAGGAGAAGGGCGCCCCTAGCCTACAAGGGCTCAAATATGCATTTTGCTAGAAATCTTCATTTGTTTGATCTTTGTAATCAATGTTCCAGCCACTAAAATGACCATGTAGGAGTATAATTTCATCGTGAAGTGCTTCTCCATCATGATATATCTCGCTCTGAGACCTAGGTTCAGGTTTTGAACTCAAGGTAACCACCAATTGCTTGCTGACGACTGACATGACATTGACCAAAGTCCATATTTGACTTGCCCAAAAACTGTATTTTGACATCATTTTAGCAAGGTTTAGACTCTTTTAAGCAAAATGCGTTAATGAAGCAAAAAATTTGGTTTGGGTACAACAGGATTATTTGACAAATTTTGAGTTCTATCAAAATTGTGTATTTGGTAAGTAGAAGGTTAAATTTGTCTTCTATTAGTACTAGAACAAGTAAGATGTTGGAAGTGAATCACAATGATGTATTTTTCATATGGATATCACTCCTATTGGTAACTCTCAATATTATGCCTTTCATTAATTATTATTATAGGTAAACATGGTTTCTTAAATGTAAGTCACTCATTGTGTACAAACATAAGGATTTTAAGACACTTGTACAAAAATACATAAATAAGAAAATAAAAGTGTTAAGGTTAGTTAATGAAGGAGAGTATTACTCTAGAAAAATTAAAAATTTGGGTAATCAAACCATAATTATAAACATAAAGTTATACCTTATGTGACATGATAAAATGGGGTAGTTTAAGAAATGGATAAAACCTTAATATATAGAGCCACAAGTGTGTTGTGTAGTGCATAGTTAAAACAAAAAAATAGGCTAAAAATGTACATACTACTTGTTATATAATAAGTTTCCTACTCCAGTTCTTGAGGATATAACACCACATACAATGTGGATAGGTCAAAAGCACGTTGTTTCACATCTTAGGATATTTGGTTGTGAGGCATTTATTCTCATGGATAAGGAAAAAATGCCTAATTTGAATTATAAATTTAACATGTTTTTATAAAAATGGTGAGAATATAAAAGATCATAAACTTTGGAATTCTTTAAATATAAAATTTATGTATTTAAGAGATGTTTTCAAGGAACTTATATTTTTCTCCAAGGATGAATGGATAAAGTAATTACAAAGAAACAAGATACACTATAAGAACAAATTATAGCAAGAATATGCATCTAAAAACTAACAAAATTATAGATAGGAATAGGCTAGTGAGAATAGACAAGAAAAATGCCTAGAAGAAATATAAAAGGGAAGTTGTAGAGAAGAATATAGATATGGAGATGCTAGTTCTCTACCACCTACAAGGAGATCTAGATAAGTATAGTCCACTAGATTTTTGTTTTGTTTTTCTCTAACTTGTACTAATGACAAAATAAGATCGATGAACAAATCCTTATCTTATAAGGAAAGCAAGTCTTGGAAAAGGATCATGGAGGAGGAAATGTTTACCTTAGACTAGTGTGTGATTTGGGATCTAGTTAACCTACTTGAAGAAAAAACCCTATTAGTTGAAACTAAGTGTATACAATAAGTTCAACATGGATGGCACTTTGGAAAGATATAAGACATGATTGGTGGAAAATGGGTATTCCCATGTTACGGGAATAAATTTTGGTAAAATTTTAGACTAATGTAGATAAATTAAACTCCATTATATTTATGTTGTCTATTTTTACTACATTTGATTTAGAACAATTGGATGCCAATTTTTTTATTCTTGTATGAATATTTAGAAGAGGATGTCTACATGAAATAACCCAAATAGTTTGAGGTTAAGGGGAAATAAAATACACTCTACAAGTTAAAAAGGTATGGTTTGAAGTAATCACTACATATGTAGTATCAAAATTTTGATTCATACTTCTTGGAGGGGAGTAAAGATGATAATTGTGTTCATTACAAATAGGTTGGTGATAATATTTTAATTATTATATATAATAATACAACAATTATGGAACTCAAATCTCAAATTTTGAAGAAATTTGAAATGAAGGATTTTTAAAAAGAAATACAAGATACATAGTAGGTATGAAAATTAACTAAGGTAGGGACAATAGAAAATTATGATTGAACCAAAGAAAGTGCATCAAAACTATTTTGTAAAGGTTTAAGGTGAAAAATAGTAAACTACAAACATTCCTTTTCCTATAGGCACTAAGTTATCTTTGGAACAATGTTATAATTATCGAGAGGATGTTGGGTACATTTAAAATGTTCATTATACTAGTGTGGTAGGACATATGATGTATGCCATGGTTAATACTATATCAAACATTACAAAGAAATAAGAGTTCTTAATAAGTTCATGCCAAACCCTAGCATAAAACATTAAACCATTATGAAAAAGATCTTTATATAATTGAAATGAATTTATGATTATTGTATTTACAAATACCATTGTGCCAACATACCAAGACTACTCATGATTCCCTTATTCCTACCACATTATTCAAACTAGAACTATGCCAAGAACTCAATCCAAAACATAAAGAAATCCTTGAAATGAATCCAGATCAAGTTATTCAAATCCCCCAATCTCATCTTATCATTGATCAAGATACTATCATCCCTTTCCATTCCATCCATCATCCCATCATACCATCATTCCTTTCCATTCCATCCATGATCCCAAAAAAAACTTTGACCTCATTCATATACCAATAACCTCCACTTTCACAAATGAGACACTTGTTTCCATTGGACACATAGATGATCTCTCCCTTCTTCATACAAAACAAGAGTCTTTCTCTCTAGACGTCTCCAAGAATGTCAAAGTAACAAGCATGAAAGTGGAGAAACAAATAATATGTACTATCAACTTGGATCACTCACTTTTGTTAAAGAAAGGCTTATTATTGATGAGAAGATAACCACCCTTGATGTTTCTCAACAACATAAAGAAGAGTTATCATCTTGTTGTCAAAACAACACATATACTATTGTCAATGAGATTTGTCAAAGCATGCAATATAAAGGAAAAATATTAGGCGTACATGAATAGGGTATTCTTGAACCAGTATAGTTTTTTGACAATCATAAATAATGAGGACTTGGTTATTCATCAATTGAGAAATCTAAGGATATTTTCCAGGGGCAACTTCATCTAATGCAACCATCAAAATAGGGGTTGTGATTAGTACTTATGTAATAAGGTTGTTTCTAACACTCTTTCAATTCATATCATAGACTGTCATTCCAAAATATTTCCATCCACTAATAGGGTTCAACATAAGAAGAATCTTTACAAAGAAAAAGATCAAAGTTAAGCCATTGAAGCTAATAAATTCAAAAATCAAAGCATACACATACAATCAAAATGGATCCCAAAGAAAATTGGATCATGTAAGACATCCAATCCAAAAGTCAATGAAATTGTGGAGCCATCTCAAAAAATACCTCCCACTAATCAAAAGTATCCACTATCTTCAAAACAAACTTCAATACCAACACTCATGGTGTATAAATTTGTTGGTCCCAAACACACCCAAAATCCCACATCCACACTCCATCATCCACCATCCCAAGTTTGGAAAATAAAAAATCCTACATCCACATCTCACATGCCCCATTAAAATTTGACATCTCGTGCCTAAAATTCAAAAATCTCACATTCATCATGTTTTGGAAGCAACACTTTATCATAAAGACTCTAATGGCACTCTATCATGATGTACACAATTAGATAAAGCCAACTTTAATATCAACAAGGATCACAATAACATCCATGGGCTATATACAAGTTCCTTTATCTTCGCAAAGCAAATCCTCAAAGTAGGACATTATTGGCACGTTATGACAACAACATCTACATCAACACCACCAAGTGGTACAACATAGTTGGCGATCATTCAAAAAATAAAATATAAAAATAAATGATAAAAAAGTAAAGATAAATAATCCATTCAATAGTTAAAACCATTCTTATGGAGCTTTCGACAAGTACCATGATGAAAACCCATTCATGGAATCATGTGTAAAATTGATTATCTATATATACCATTCTATTTAGGATCATCTTATCCCATACATCATTTTATGATATCCTAACACCACTATCCATCCAATCCATTACATTTTCATCCATCTTCCCTATCCACCTTGATCTTGATAAAGACTAGGGACATATACTACAAAACATGCTTTTGGAAAAATCTTGACATGGTCATTGTCCTTTGACTATATACTATCACATGTCATACCATCACCTACATAGCACTATCTAAACAACTATCTTCAGTCAAACATGTTATCTTATTATATGATACTCCTTGAAAGTAAAATATCATATCCTAGATCCATTTGCATAATACATATCCTTCATATATCCATTTCCATTGTACTAGTTCATTCATCCACTGATAGTGTCCTATATATTGCTAGACATTGGGGGTAGGTGATTACACCCTTCTTTGGAACAAATCTTGATATATGTCTTCTAGCTCACTTTGTGATTTGAACACCTTCCAAAAATCTTTAAAAAATCAAATATCTTGCAAAATAAAATAAAAAAACACTTTCAAGCATTTTCCAAAATCTCATGAATAAAATTTTCCATCAATATCAATCCAAATAAATCCCCATAAATCACATCTCGCCTACACTCCAATGGGTTATCAAATTATTTAACAGATTTCATTACTAGCCTAACTATAAATCTTGATTCATTTTATCCAATCGATCATCATTAGGATGTATCCTTCCATATTATTATCTTTTTCCTATCTCAACAATACCATCATCATGTTGTTCCTATCTTAACAACACTGTCCTTGCATTGTTCCTATCTCAACAATGTTATCACTATCATCAATCAATCAACCAAATCAATCAACTTTAGCTTGGCCAGTGACAAGATCTCAAAACGTCTTCGATATACCTACACATCCATATTTATTCATCATTCATCCCCATAATTATCATCACCATCCAAAAATATTCAAAAAATCCAAAAATATTGAAAAAATTCCAAAAATTCTAAAAATATTAAATATTACAACAAAAATCCAAAAACATAACACTATCTACCATATCTATACTATTTTTTTAATGCTTAGACAAGACATTCCAACAAGAGTAGACTATGCAATACCCAAATACATCGAGCATTCATGAAATAATCACAATTAAAGACTCATGTTAAACAATTTATAACCTACAATTGATCTATTGCCACAACAACTTTCAAATATCTTATCAAAACTATCATGTCTTAACAGATGCATCCTTCTTACAATGGATATTTATCCATTTTGAGCACATATTTCTTGGCAAGAAAATCTAATGGATGTTGATTTGTTTTGTTAGTGGGTCTTTTAATTACTTGATTTATCTTATTGTCTTATTCCTATACTACTCAAGGATAGAGGAGCAGGAATGGGGCAAAGTCACTACTTTCATATGAAATGTTTGTGGATTACTCTTATTGCACTGCTAGGGCATGCACATTCCTTGTGTGTGTCAGAATGGCTTCTAGCATTGACAAACTTCATTTTCATTTAAATTCATTTAATACCTTTTTGCACTAAGAATATCATGCTATAAGATCATTTCCCTTACATATTTAGATAAGGTTTTATTATGTCTGATATGAATGAGGACAATCCTTCTTGTTTGCAGTGTCCATATCCATGCAAAAGATGTTGGGAATAAGGTGTTTCAACCTTAGAGTCCTAAAATTGAATTATTTAATGTATTAGTGTATTTATTTGTTTTATTTAATTTCCTATAATGTCATGTCATTAATTGGGACCCACTGGCTGGGTGGCATCCCTGTTGGAGGTGACTGCATGACACATCTTCATCACATGTGGAGGTAGGCGTCCCATCTTGGAATCATGGACCTAGGACAAGTGGTGTCATTTTATGACATATTCTATGATGTGTCACAAGGTATATTTTGCATGGAGAAAGTGTGGTGCCTTAGTGGGGTATGAAAAAAGTGTGAAAGAATAAGTGTGATAGTCATGTTTGACTTATTCTTTGTTTGTTGAATGTGTTGTAAGTGTGACAAATTATTATGGCACATGTTATGACAATTTCTATGATATTTTTCATAACCCATTATTAGCATGAACTAGCTCGGAGAGAGGTTTTGCATGTTATGACAACTGTAAGAGGTGTAAGAGAATGTTGTGCAAGTGTCCAAATCATGCCTATGGTGTGAGATATTATTGCCACATGGGTTTGGACTCTAAATTGTGCTAGAAGCCTCTACAAGCTTGTATCTCCTATAAATAGGATGCCTTGCATTATATAATGCATAGTTTTGTTTTGTAGGTATTGAAGTGCAAATGGTTTGACTCCTAAACAGATGTTTGGTGTGAAGCATTTGTTGAAGAAGCATTGTGCTTGGGTTGTATTGTAACTCTTCTTTGAAGTAATCCACTAGTATTGTGCATTTAGAAGGTGGGGTTTTTTTACTCGAAAGGGTTTTCCCCACGTATATCTTGCCTACTTCTCTTTTGCCTATCTTTCTTCTATGCTTTGTGTTTCTCATACCGTTATGCTGTTGAAATTCTTTTAGATTTTAACTTACATCAAGTTGTTCTATTTCACTATTCCTATGTGTTTCTCATTACTGTAATTGTTTAAAGGTGTTAAAATGAATGTTTTGCTATACACTCCTGCTTATATTAGTGAATGAAGTTTCTTCCGTGTACACAACTTCCTTTCAGTTGGTATTAGAGCTTGGCCAGCCTTGATTCCTTTGTTGGGTTAGAAGGGTTTTTTGTATTGATCTTTGATTAAGTGGGTGTCTTGTAGAAGGGTGTTTTATGACCTTTGTTGCAAGAAAAAATGACAAACACATCTAGAAGGATTGAGATGGAAAATTTTAATGGAGGGAACTTTGAGCTTTGGAAGATAAAGATGGAATAAATGCTTGTAGATTGTGATCTATGGGCTATAGTTTTATAAACCAAACCTACAACCATGAAACAAGAAGATTGGGATCTCTTGGATCAGAAAGCCAAGGGTTTGATCAAACTCTATTTGACTGATTTTGTTCTCCTAAATGTTCATGAGGAAAAGACTGCTGCTTCTTTATGGAAGAAACTTGGAGATGTTTATCAAGCTAAGTCCTTAGTAAACAAGTTGTTCCTAAGAAAGAATATGTACTCTCTGAAGATGGAAGATGGAGGATCCATTGCAGATCATCTAAATGCTTTCAATATGTTGGTTGCTCAATTGGGTTCCATTGGAGACAAGATTGATTATCAAGACCATTGCATGTTCCTATTGTGTTCGCTTCTAGATGCATGGGATCACCTAGTGATGGCTATTAGAAGCACATCAACCACTTTCAAGATGTTTGAGGTGGTTGCTTTATTGTTATCTGAAGAGATGCAGAGAAAATAATCTGAGATGGCTAAGGAGGCCCTTGTTGTTCGTGGTAGAAAAAAGGAGAAAAGGCAAGAAGAAAGATAAAAATTCTAAGTCAAAGTCTCCAGGGAGATGTAAGTCTCCTGGTAAGAAGTCCAAGACAAGATGTTGGAATTGTGATGAAGTTAGTCACATTCGAAAAGATTGCAAGAAGGAGAAGAAGAAGATAAATAAGTCTTTCTCCGATTCTGAATCTGAGAAATCATCCCAAGATGATGGAGAAGCTTTTATTGCAGCCTTGATAGCCCATGCATCAAATGATGTGTGGTTGATAGATTCAGGTGCATCTTTCCACGTGACCTCTCATAGAGACTAGTTCTCGAAGTATGAAGAATACAATGGTGGAAAGGTGTACCTAGGTGATGATTCTTATCTTGAAATTGTTGGTCGTGGAAGAGTCAAGATTAGATTCCTTGATAGAAGAGTGAAGGGTATTGATGGTGTCTTGCATATCTCAGGTTTGGCATAAAACCTACTTTCTATAAGTAAACTGAATGATTCAGGAGTGTAAGTTGTTTTCTCTGGTGGAGGATGCAAGATGACAAGAGGAGCTATGGTGTTGGCTAAGGGTGTTTGTATGTGCACTTTGTACCATTTGGATGCATGTTCGTTTCAATGCAATAGTTCTTCTGATGTAGCTATTACCAATTTTTAGCCTCTTGCTTAAAATTAGTAAGAATTTAATGAAGTTTATTTGCTGGGGTATAAAAGTTTTGAGTCATCTAGTGAATCCTTGCTTTCGGAATGAATTAGTTAACTTGTCCTTTGATTTTTTCAAATCATTCAAACAGTTTAAGAAAAAATGTTGAACAGTTCAAACAAACCGATAAACAAGCTTCACTTAAAAAGGAAAAAATTCAGAAGATTGAAGTGAAATGCTGAGTTATTTTATGCAATATTTATTATTGTTGATTATCAAAAGAAAATGCATATTTAAGAGCAAAAATCATTCATTATGATTACAGAACATGTGTTCTAAACAATTTCTATTTCATTGTTTCAGAGTATGTTATTGGAATAAACTCAAAAAAGTATATTAGTCATCGGATAGAATGAACAATTGATTCATTAAGAGATATGTTTTGTGATCCCACACAAGCTGTGGGTAGACTAAGTTGATTCAATTCAACAAGAAGAACAAGTTATACAATTGAAGAATAGAAAAGTAAAATAACATGAGAGAGGAAGTCATGTCCGTCATTGCCTTGTGGGTCAGTGTAGGGTTGATTCCTCTAGGTTCTTCTCACTCTTCAGTATCTTCAGTTCCAGCTCCATTTCTCCTGAGTTGTAAAACCTGCAATGATGTAAAAATATTGTTAGAGCTCGGGTCATGAATTCCTAAAACATGTTTTAGTTCAACAGAGATATAACTTGTTTTAAATGGAGAATCAAATCAACTTGGTCAAACAACTGAAAGATAAATGAAAACTGCTAGGCCAAATCATCAGAAAGGAAATTGAATTCATTATTTTACTGACTTGTTTGCTTCATGTGCAGATACATGAAAAGTTTTGTTGCTGATTTTGTTGAGTTTCAATATGAGTGGGGATAAAATGTAGCTCCCACAAGGATAGAGCCCAACTCATTTAAATTTTTGTGCAGTGAATTCAACATGAAATCAATATGCTGTTTTATAAAGTTCCCAAGAATGGTCTCAGAGTTCAAGAAATAATTGCATTATTAGAGCTTGCTTGCAAGGCACAATCAGTTGTTCTTTATGCAAAAAAGTAAAATCATTTGATTTGAGGAACAAATAAATTCATCAAGTGAGCATAAATCAAGTCGAATACAAAATCAAAATGTTATCATACTATGTATAAATTCACACTTATATCAGTCATAATTTGATCATCTGCTGCAGCTGATAAAAGTATTACATGATTACAAATGGAGAATCAAATCAGCTAAGTCATCAAAAGCTGAAAGTGATTGTACTATTTATAAATTCAAGAGACAATCTTTGTCTTATTTACAAAATTTTTGTAGGTGGAATTGAAAAGCATGAGCAATGAAACAAACAAATATTTTATGTTTCTTCAAAGTAAGCTTCATGCATTTGGCCATTACAGAATGACACTTTCATTTTGCTGTCCCAAATTGTACAAAGAATGCAAGCTATACATAACAGTGCTGCAAGTTTCATAAATAAATGACAGTCATGGTTACTTCACTGTCACAAAGGAAAGTACACAATATTGAGTATCAAATGAAGGAAGGCAGTCATGAAAGAGGTTTTCAGCAAGAACTTCAAAAGCAATAAATGAGGAAATTGTTTTTTTTATAAATCTAAAGCATAGAATGAGAATCTCTATTATTTCAATAAAACAGTAAAATGCATATGCAACCATGAATGGAGCTTCTTTTGCAAAGAATAAAGGAGAAATTCTTAAGATTTATACAGACACAGAGGTTCAAGCATGTGCTAGAAATACAAAGCTCAAAAGAGGCCACAACCATTATATGAGTTTTTGCATTTAACACAAAATACGGTTGCCATAAATATACCCATTTTTTAGAAATGGTATTTGAAACAAAAAATAAATAACTATAAAATTGAAGAAATACAACATACCATGACCTATATAAGATTTTTATCAACAAAAAAGCTCTAAAATTTTAGAGAATCCATGGCGGCATTGAATACAGGATCAGGAAAACAACAACAAAAATGTAAATGAACAACAATTATGGCGGCTTGAAAGTATTCAAAAGCTTTCAACAGTATGAAATTTACAAATATAAGCACAAAATATTCAGGCTCACCTTCAATATTTTCCATGAAGGTCTTCGGAAAGCTTAAAGAGTGGCATAAATACAACATTTCCAGCATGAAAAGCTCATCCAGAGACAAAAGCAAACAAAATACAACATGATTTACAAAGAGAATATCAGAAACTATATGAGGCGACACCCAAAAAGCTTGCAAAAGCTTTTAAAATTTGTGAAAATTTCTAGATATGAGGAAAATCAAGCTTACCAAGTGTTTTTGCGTTGGAATCTGCAAAGAAATGGTGGAAAATACACACAATTTACAAGCTCTCCAGTCAAACCCTAGGTTCCTCATGGTGGCGACAGCCTCTCTCTAGAATGCAAGGAAAGAATAAAATGATAAAATGAAATGTTTGTTTTTCATTTTAGGCTTTTGACATAGCCCTAAAAAGCACAATGGAGGAGGAAAGGTATTTTATGCCTTAAAGATTTTAAAAAAGAAAAATCGTTCACATGAATTCCATACGTGGCATATTTTTGCCTTAGGGAAGTTTATGAAACTTTTTTGAATGTTTCATATAATATAAATTTTTGCTTTAGGTATTTTAATTCTTGCATTTGGAATTATAATGTAAAACTTTATTTTAAGTGATTTATAATCACTTTTAAATAAATGTTATAAAATGCAAGAGATGATAATGCCTTTGAGGTATTATTTAAAGTTTTGATTTTGTATTAAAATTATATTGTAAAACATTTATTTAAAGTGATAAATTATAAATCACTTTTAAGTAAATGTTTTTATTAAATGCAAAGTTGAGATATATTATATGGTCGAAGGGAGTCAAATAAAGCTTTAAAAGCTTTGCATAGATCTTGGAGATGATTGAGAGATTTGTGACAACATGATTGAGATAAATCAGGAATTTGGAGCCCTTGATTGTGAGTTCACTTCAGTTTTGAGTTCCTTTTGACTTGACTTGAGTCAAGCAGCGAAATCAGGCACATGACAACTTGTTACGTTTAGTTTTGAGCCTGATTTGGAGGGGTTTCCATTTGCATACGGCTCACCAAGTTGTTGAAGTTTTGACAACTCTTGGTGGAGTTGGTTGGCAGTTTCATGCCTTGTTTGGAGGAGAAGGTGGACAACACATATTTTCTTGGAGCCAAAATTCAAATTTGAATTTTGGAAGACTTTTCTATAAGCCCCTCTCTTCTTTCATTATTGTAGTTAGTTCTTGGTTTGGAGATTGCTGAGGTATATCACTCTTACTTTGTAACTCATGATTACTTGAGATTTGTAATGCAACATCCCAGATTTTTCAATAAAGAAGCTTGTCATTCCTTCTCAAATCTGTCTTGTGCATGTATTGTGTGTAAGTATTTGGATTAATTTTTTGTGATTGCCATGAAATCCTTCTTTTAATCCTATTGCCTCAATGTCTTGTTTAGATTCAGTATGTTATAGTGCATGCCATTGATTGTGTTTGATACATTTTGTTGAATGTTTGTTATGAAAACATTATTGTTTTCTTTCAAACAAGATTCAATCATAGAAACCTATCAAATGAAGTAATTATGCAAGACATACTTGATTGAGCTGTGAATCCTTTAGTTTCAGATTGAGTTATCTTATGAGATTTTAAAAGTAGATTCAAATCATTTTCAATTTGGTGAATCGCCATTTTCCAATTTTAGTATTTTCTTTATCCTTCTATCCTTTACCTTTGTTTAAAAAACTAGTTTTTCAAGTAAATCCAAAGGGAACTAGCCCAAAACCTGGAGGTCTATTCTCACCATAGGATACCCACAGCCTGAGAATAGTCCCATGTGCACAAGATTTAATAATTTTTTCAACTTAACTTTGGGTGCAAATCCCTGTGTTAACAGTACCAAAGAAGAGACCTTTGGATTCTTCATCCTCACCATCAAATCATGTAGAGAGGAAGTGTGTTGCAACTACATCTGATGGTCATGCATTTTGGGTACTTAAGGGTGCTCGTTCCATGGAAATGAAGCTTCCTGCAAAGAAGACAATGTTATGGCATCAATGACTTGGTAACATTGGTGAGAAGGGTCTTAGAACCTAAAAAAGAAGAGCCTTGTTGAAGGCCTTTATGATTGTAATCTCAAGTTTGAATTTTGTGAACATTGTGTGTACGATAAACAACACCTTGTTTCTTTTTACTCTAGTTCTCATAAGTCTTCTGGGGTTTTGGACTATGTAAATTTAGATGTTTTTAGTCCTATAAATGTTCCTTCTTTTTCAAAGCTATATATTTTGTTTCTTTCATAGATGACTATAGTAGAAGGATATTTGTTTATTTTATCAGAAGTAAAGCTGAAGTCTTTAGTCGGTTTAAGGAGTTTAAGGCCTTGGTAGAAAATCAGACCAGTAGAAAGATTACGTGCTTGAGGAATGATAATGGTGGTGAGTTTTGTTCAATAGAGTTTGACAAGTTTTGTAAAGAGCATAGGATTGAGAGACATAAGACTACTCCCTACAGTCCACAACAAAATGGAGTTGCAGAGAGGATGAACAAAACATTGATGGAAAGGGATAGGAGTATGTTGAGTGGTGCTAGCCTTGAACAAAAGTTTTGGGCTTAAGCAGTAGCCACTTCATGTTTTTTGATAAATAGATCTCCTACATCAACGCTTGTTGAAAAGACACCCATGGAGGCATGGTCTAGCTTGAGAAGCCTTCAATAAGACATCTCAGAGTATTTGGTTGTGAAGCTTATGCTCGTGTTCCAATTGAGAAGAGGTCTAAGTTGGAGAAAAAAATTGTTAAGTGCATCTTTATTGGCTATGGTGTCGGTGTGAAAGGGTACAAGCTTTGGGATCCAAAAGCTCAAAAAATTCTCTACAACAGAAGTGTGATCTTCAAAGAGATGAAACCTTCCTTTGTTGAGCTGCAACCAAAAAATGAGGAGAAACAAAAGGAGGTAGTTCAAATTCCACCTACTCTAGAGAAAGAAGAACTATGTACTCTTGATGGACCAGATGATGAGGAGAGCTCAAGCAGCTTTGAAATTTTTGAAGAAGGAAAACCTCAACCTCAACCTTTGAGGAGGTCTACATGAGCTAGGAAGCAACCAAAAAAGGTTTGGTTATTTATTGTTGGATTCCAGTTGCATTTTTGCCTTGATTACTAATACTGATGAACCTAGGAAAGTGAGAGAGGCAATAGGTATGAATGATTCAGATTCTTGGATGCAATCCATGGATGAGGAGATAGCTTCATTAAGGAAAAACAAGACTTGGGATCTAGTACCTTTTCCTACTGGACGTAAACCTATTGGTTGTAAATGGGATTTCAAGAAAAAGTGTGGTCCTGATAACAGTGTTGAGAAGTATAAGGCACAGTTGGTCGCTAAGGGGTTCTCTCAGGTGGAGGGAATTGATTATGGGGAGATATTCTCTCCTGTAGCAAAGCTAACATCTATTCAACTTCTGTTATCACTTGCAACAACACATAACTTAGAAGTAGAATAGATGGATGTGAAGACAAAAAAATTCATTGTGATTTGGAGGAAGAGATATGCATGTCATAACCAAAGCACTTCATTGTAAAAGGTAAATAAAACTTGGTTTGCAAACTAAGGAAATCTCTTTATGGTTTGAAACAGTCTTCTAGAATGTGGTATCAAAAGTTTGATACTTATGTGTTGTCATTGGGGTTTCAAAGATCTAAATATGACCATTGTGTATATTTTAAAACTGGTAGTGGTCACATTCTCATTATTGTTCTATACATAGATGATATGTTGTTTATTAGGAATGGTAAAAGTATGATTTCAGATTTGAAGTTTTAGTTGTCAACACAATTTGAAATGAAAGACCTAGGTGAAACTAGGTACATTTTGGGAATGGAAATCATGAGAGACAAAGCTAATAGAAAGCTTTGGTTAACCCAGAGCAAGTATGTGAACTCGGTGTTGGAGAGATTCAACATGGTAGATTGTAGACAGTTAGTTGTTCTTGTGATGCAAGGGATGAATCTTTTTGTGAATGATTGTCCAACATCTCATACTGAGATGGAAGACATGACTAGAGTACCATATGCAAGTGCACTTGGCAGTCTGATGTAAGCAATGGTGTGTACAAGAGGAAAAATTTCCCAAGTAGTGGGAGTCCTTAGCCATTTCATGGCTAATCTTGGACGGATGCATTGATATGCGATTAAGAGAGAGTTCAGATACTTACGAGGAACTTTTGAGTATGCCTTGTGTTTTCATGGTTATCCGACTAGACCTCAACATTTTGTGAGCATTTGAGGATATGTGGATTCAGATTGGGCAGGTGACATTGACAGTAGAAGATCCACCAGTGGTTATGTATTTATGATGTTTGGTGGTGTTATCAGTTGGATGAGTAAGTGACAGGCTATAGTTGCTTTGTCCACAACAGAAGCAGAGTATATGGCAGCTACTCATGCTTGTAAGGAAGCCATTTGGATTAAGAGATTATGTTTTGATATTGGTTTAGATGTAGGAAAAATTACTGTTTGTTGTGACGGTCAAAGTGTGATATGCTTAGCAAAGAATCCTACCTTCCATGCTAGAACAAAGCACATTGATGTACAATATCGTTTTGTTCATGATATGATGGAAGATGGAAGATGGTGTTTTGAATCTATGGGCCTTGGGGCCCTAAGATGTTGATTTAATATGACTCTTGGAAGGTCTTCAACAAGTGGGATAATGTTGGTAATAAGGTGTTTCAACCTTAGAGTCCTAATATTGAATTATTTAATGTATTATTGTATTTATTTAATTACCTACAATGTCATGTCATTAATTGGGACCCACTAGCTAGGTGGCATCCCAATTGGAGGTGATTGTATGATACATCTTCATCACATGTGGAGGTAGGTGTCCCATCTTGGAATGATGGACCTAGGACAAGTGGTGTCATTTTATGACATATTATATGACGCGTCATAAGGTGTATTTTGCATGGAGAAAGTGTGGTGCCTTAGTGGGGTATGAAAAAAGTGTGAAAGAATAAGTGTGATAGTCATGTTTGACTTATTCTTTGTTTGTTGAATGTGTTGTAAGTGTGACAAACTATTATGACACATGTTATGACAATTTCTATGACATTTGTCATAACCCACTATTAGCATGAACTAGGCGCCTAAGCTTGGAGAGAGGTTTTGCATGTTATGACAACAATAAGAGGTGTAAGAGAATGTTGTACAAGTGTCCAAATCATTCTTATGGTGTGAGATATTATTGCCACATGGGTTTGGATGCCTAAACTATGCTAGAAGCCTCTACAAGCTTGTATCTCCTATAAATAGGATGCCTTGCATTATAGAATGCATAGTTTTGTTTTGTAGGTATTGAAGTGTAGACGGTTTGACTCCTAAACATATGTTTGGTGTGAAGCATTTATTGAAGAAGCATTGTGCTTGGGGTGTATTGTAACTCTTCTTTGAAGTAATACATTAGTATTGTGCATTTACAGGGTGGGGTTTTTTACCCGAAAGGGTTTTCCCCACGTATATCATGCCTACTTCTCTTCTATCTATATTTCTTCTATGCTTTGTGTTTCTCATACCGTTATGCTGTTGAAATTCTCTTAGATCCAAACTTACATCAAGTTGTTCTATTTCATTATTCCTATGTGTTTCTCATTATTGTAACTGTTTAAAGGTGTTAAAATGAAAGTTTTGATATACACTCCTGCTTAGATTTGTGTAGGAAGTTGCTTCTATGTATATGGGTTCCTTTCAAAAGATACCAAAGTCACCTTGGTCTGTCATATCTTGGTGTAGATATATCCATTTTCCATATAAGCTTTATGATGATAAAAAACACAAACTAGAAAACACACTATCTATCGATATCTATCCACGCCAACTTATTTCCATTCATCTATCTCATTTATATCCATTTCATCTCATTCACTATCTATCCAATTATGTGATATCGATCAACAATAACCATCCCTTCACCATCTTTCACCATATTAACCCACAATCTCATTACCTCCTCTCACCCCACCTTCATCTTCATCCAAATCTTTCTTATCCTATTCTTTCAATTTTCTTCACCCCTATCACATCTATCCAACCTTTTTTGAGAGTTTGACCTAAACATTTCCTTTTTATGCCAACCTCTCAAGGGGGCATCGTACCTTCATTTCTTCATTCAACTAGGGTAAGTCATTTCAAATTATTTCATACTTTCTTTGAAACAATGTTGTAAAATGTATTGTCTCAAGGAAGGGAAAATATAGATACCTAAATCTAACATACATATTTGTACGAAAAACATCATCATTTTCCATCATTAGATATCATTAATTCGTCTTTTGCATTTAATTAAATAATTAATATTATTTAATTAAATTATCTATTTCATCAATTCTCCTCTATATTGATTAAATAATTAGCATTATTTAATTAATTTACTAATTATTTCTCTTTCCTAAGTTTAATTAAATAATTCATTATTATTTAATTAATCCATTTCTAATTTCTCACTTTTCAAATTAAATAATTATTTTTAATTATTTAATTTATCCAATTATTCCTCTCAACATTATTCTCTTCAAATAAAATAATTTTATTTATTTTCACCTTTGCACATGTAATTAATATTTCAATCCACTCCTCGATCAATCCATTCAACTCCTACTCACTTTAAGTTTACTATCAATCAATTATGCCCATTAATTGTTCAGTCACACTTATCTTTTTAATCAATCCTCTTATCCATGCACTTAGTTCATTGAAATCATGCATTCAATTAACTATTCATCAATTCCTCTCATGGATTCTCATTCATTGATCTTTTCAATCTCTTATCATATCTCAACCATTGATCAATATCTCCATATATATAAAGCAAACCTATCATTCATTTCTCCCATCCATGATAAGAAATCTATACTTATCAAAGTGCTTTGTGCGAATCTAGAGCAACTTATCATAACACTTTTCTCCAAGGTGAATGGAGGAGAACAATGGAGTCGAATATGAAGATAATGTAGGTTTATGGTATTATTTTTATGTGATTTTCTTCATTGCTTCATTGCTTCATTGGTGTGATCTTGATTGTGAATTGCTTATTCATTTGATTTCACAATCATTTTCTAAATCATACAATAATAAAATTAACATATGATAATATTATAAACTAAATTCATAAAAAAACAAATTTAAAAAACAAAAAGATTAGTATACAATTTAAAAAAAAAAAGATTATACAATTTGTAAAATTAACATATGATAATAGTATAAACTAAATTAATAAAAAAATATATAAAGGAAAAAAAAATCAATATAAATTTTTTATAAAAAAGATGATTATACAATTTGTAAAATTAAAAAAAATACCAATTTCTTATAATCATTTCCAAATTAACTACTCTTAAAAACAATGTCAAAAAATCAACAAATGAGGTGTTGGTGTCCCAACTTGAAAATCAGAACAATTAAAGTTTATTTTATTTAAAAAAATCCTACTTGACAGCCGGGTTAATGGACGTGTGTCCTGGGCATCAGAGGAATATATTAACAGCTCGGGTTAATGGACGTGCCCGAGGCACGAGAGTGGATAATAATTTAAAACTGCACAGAAAAGAGTGAAGAGGGCAAAGGCAGGCAGTGATCGGTGATCTGCACTGCAATTGTCCCAAATGGGTATCTTGGGAAACACCTTGCATTCTGTGAGATCCATAAACATTAGACAGGTGTTTATGCAAGTAATAAGTCTTGGTATGTATATATCCGTCCACATTACATGTTACTTTATCCTGCAATATGCTGGAAGTTGTTACGAGAATTTTAACACCATGAAATATGTCTCGCGCGACACAGGTCAATTTGATAGAAACCATGTATAGAAAATAACACCGACCAATCTTTCTACAATTTGCATTGCATTATCATAAATGTTGCTGATATAATTTGCCCGCAGCAAAATAACTTCCACAAAATGATGTGATTCGCGTATATGTTGCCAGTGCTCTCAATGATTACAGGATAAAGACTGCAAAATTCTGTTTTGATGCTACCATACACCGTGCTCTTGAAGGTTATTTAAACAAAGAGTCATTTTGAAAGTGAAAGACTGAGTTACCATGAGGGATTGAACTAATGGCAATGGGTAAATGCATTGCTGATTTAATTACTGACCTGATCCCTATGTCAACGCGTGTAGTATTACAAACCTGCGCCGCCCCGGCCCGCCCTCACCCTCTCTCTCCCCACTCCCAATTGTTCTCGTTAAGGTCTACCCGAAGCTTTTAAAATCCAGCCAAGCAGTTTTGCCCTATATGTCAAGGATGTCTCTTGAAGTGCCAAATATTTATGGTACGTGTTTTTAGAAACTACTAAAATAGTGAATCTTGACTTTGCTCTAGATGCTTTAGATCCCTTCTTCATCAAGTGCAAACTATTTGTGGTATGTGTTTGCAGTTTCTGCTGTAAAGGCTTCCTTAACGACTATGAAATTGTTTGGAAATTTTCTATGTTGCGTATTTTTGAAAACTAATTTGGGCGTTTAATTACAAAATTATATGTATATTGGTCAATATGAGCTCGGTACTTCTATGTATAGCAGACCTATTAGAAATTGAAATGTTCGTAAAATTTATTTGGTGAAAGTTCAGATGTCTTCAAATCTGCTTCTGCTTAGCTTATGCAGTTTTATATTACAAATTTGTTTATTACCCTTCCTAACCTAGAACTGAAGTCTGAAAGCATTTATCCATTGTTGAAGACTAGCTTTTGGTATGCACTATTGTCCTTATGACTTCATAATCCCTACGGAAGATATGTACACGTTCCTTGGTGGAACACTCAGGTGGCATATTGTTAAGTAAATGGAGCAGATTCAAGGTTTAAGTAACACCAAAACAGCAATTAGAAAATAGAGACAATAAGAAAAATAGACAGCAAATATACACCGACACCAAGAATTATGTGGTTCACCAATTAATGATTACATCCATGGGAAAAGCAGGGTATTTATCTCTTATTGTTATCAACAACGAATAAATGAAGTTTTGCAGAGACAACAAATACATGAAGTTTTGCACATCTTACAAATGATTGATTTTCTAAATTTGTAGACAAAGCCTCCAAGGCAGACAAAAGACAAGAAGCAGGGCAATGCAGAGTTTTTGTCTTATGTGATGGTTGGACTTCACAACACAATCTCCCACTTGAAATCCAAACCGTTGCTGCAAGTAGCCACGCTTAGAGATATCCCCCACAATTCTAGGCTTAATGTCACATTTTAACTAGGCCAAGAGAAGCTTAGCAAAACTCCAGCTTCTCTTTTGAAACAATTTTCGTAAATGCATTTGCAGGATTGAGGCTAGTGTGAATCTTTTGCAACTTCATCTTACCTTGTTCAAGTACACTCGAAATAAAATGATACTGAAGTCCATGTGCTTTGTTCGTGAATGAAAAACTGAGTTTTTGGCCAAGTGAATTGCACTACTGTTGTCACTGCGCAAAGTGAAAACTTGTTGTTTGCTACCTAATTCACCCAATAATTGCTGCAACCACCACATCTCCTTAGCTCCTTCAGTGATTGCAATGTATTTAGTGTTGGCGTAACAACTAAGACCTCTGGAGTGCAAGTTGGTACGAACAGCTATGCACACTATGCAATGAGTGCTCTTCAAATTAGGAGGGGAAGCTCCCTCGTTGTGCTGACAAAAGTACTTGAAAAGGGAAAAGTAAACTAAACTATATCTTGTCTTTTTGTCTCAGCTCTAAGAGGCACAAGGTTTAAGGAAAACTCTATACGTTGCAGCTAAGTATTTTCTGGTTTCGCAAGACTTAACTACAACACTCAAAACTAAGTAACTTATCTATCCAATCCCCTCAAGAATTCAGAGCATGAGGAAACAGAGCGGGAATGATTATCTGAAGATAAGCCGGGTACGGACTCACAACGTGAAGGCAAAGTTGCACAACTATCTGCTTGTCTGAATAGGCTTATTGGAAACAACAATATACGATAAACTAAGTACAAATTCTCAACTTGAAGGCAAGGTGGCACAACTATCAGCTCAATTTGAATAAGTTTATTATTCACACACACCATACGATAACCAAGAACAGATTCTCAACTTGAAGGCAAGGTGGCACATCTATCAGCTCAATCTGAACGAGTTTATTGAACACAAAACATTAAGGATAGCCAACTAGGATAATAAATTGCATAGGCAAGACATGCATACAATCTATGATCAACTAGCCACTATATCTAACTAAAGCAAGAATTCACCATCATAATTGCATGAAACCCAAGTGGCATAACAATTCATCACAATAGTAAATACTCATGAACAGATACAGAACGCGCAATATTATAGGCAAGGTAGGCACAACATATATTTCTCTCTCGTGCAAAAGTTCGTGAACAAATACAAAATAGCAATACTACAGGCAAGGTAGGCACAACATGTATGCTATTACGCAAAAATTATGTACAAATGAGCAAAAGCTCTTATTTATAGACATCAAAGGTGTAGGGAACCCTAAAATCACCTTGAGTCAACTACAGTCTTGCAATGCATGTAAGATTTATTGCTAAACCCTAATAAAGTAAACTATACAGTTAACTGGAAAGCTACCATCAGTTAACCGAAACATCTAATCTAAAAATGGACAATTGTGTAAGCATGCACGTCCTTATTGAAAGCTTGTTAATTGGAATACTACCATTAGTTAATGTAAACCCTAAATACAACTCCAAGTGAATAAAGCTGATCTCAGAATAGATATGCATGAGATGAGATAGCGAGTTAACTTGAAAAGGTAACGCCAAGTTTAACTCCTGTGTGTAATGTCTATTCTGAGAGGTGGGAACTGAAGTCTACTGATTGTGATCTCGAGCAACCAATCCCTCAACGAGATTGTTAACTGTATCACTGTCTGGAGCTCTGATACTTTGTCGAAGAATGCTATGCCTGCTTAGCATGTCCTCACCAGCTGTGATCTGGGACTGAAGTTCACCTCTGCTCCTTGTTGCTTCATCGAACAACGCTGACATGATTGTAAGCTGATTAATCTTACAGCCAATGGTCTCCGCACTGAAAATAGTATGAATGAGTGCTTGGAGCTCTATCTGAACATCAGTAAGCTCAACATACGCACCACCCTCCATCTGATACCGGCACGGTAAGTGAGATACTAAAGTCCTCACAAACTGGAGTGCACTAGTAGCGTGCTCTCTACTCTTAGCCAACTCTGACGCCATAGTCTCTTCTATCTTTGCCTTGAAAACCAACTGTGTTTTCCAAGAATAGATAGCTTCTTTATCTTCTGTATCTGTGACTGATTCATATGCCATACTCAGGTGAGCAATCATAATCTCATCCCGGGGTCTATTAATTGCCATGTCTCGCTCCTCATCCTGGAGACGTAAACGGAGCTCTCACACATTGTACTACAACTGATATAGCTCTGTAAGCTTAGAATGACCTCTAGCAACGAACTCCTCCTCCCATTCCTCCAAACGCTTGCCATATGCAACCAAATGATTAAGTTGGCCCTGTTCTACTGGAGGCTCAAGCATCGACGGGAGTGTGGCGGTAACATCTGACCTGTGTACAAGGCTAGAAATGTACTAATGAAGCTGTCTGATTTCAGCCTTGAGGGCTGCCTTATCTTCTCTGTCCTTCAGCATTCTATCCCTGGCACTGTCTGTAGCAAACTGTAGGAGATCAACCTGAGTCTGGCGTGTGCTACGACCAAAGTTGACTGTGATAACCTCGAAGTCCTGAGATTCCAACTCGTCCAAGCTCTTCCCCTGTGGAGGTATAGCAGTCTCGATGACGATCTCCATATCAGTATTCCTCTCCATGTGGACCATGTTCTTGATCCTCTTGTCTGGCACATCCTGGTAAACCTAATCAAAATCTGAATGATTAAGTACATAGGATGGTTGCCTCCTCTTCCTTCCCAGTTGAGCTTCAATCCAAGACTGGTCTCGGCTAATGCTACTGGAAGGATCTGTACTAGCAACAAGAGGTTGTGATGAGAGTGAATATGTAGAGGAACTACTGCGAGATGAGGAGTCTAAATCCAATTCAATATGAATTGGGACTGGCGACTGCTCCGGAACTGGTATAGGAACTTGAGACTGAACCTCAGGCACTGGCGAACTCTAAACTGGCTCAGTGATAGGCTATCTGACAGGGTTTGTGTGTGTATCAGTGGCAAGTGCCTTGCCTTTTGAATTGTTTGGCGCTTGACCTTTCTTGGGAGGGTTACTCCTGTTCTTTTGTTTAGGTTTCGACAAGGAAGGTAGCGAAGGATCCACCATTGGCGGCTCTACTCTAGGCACACTTACCCTCCTGGTCTTCTTGCTGTCGAGGTAAAGTATACTGTTCTGAATAACTCTACTTGACCTCTCCTTTACTGTTGCGTACTCCTTGGCGTACCAATCAACTGCTGGCAGCGGCTGTGTGTCAACTTGCTTTCTGAAAAATTGAGGAAGAACTTCTCCCTCATCATCTGATAAACCTCCCACATCTTCTGACAAGAAAACATAAATCTATGAGAGAGAGAAGCGGCCGTAGCTACGTCTGTGGACCTCGAAGTCATCCACCCACGCAATTTTCCCAATAGTCTTCCATGGAAGGCTTATGATATGCGCAACCACCAAGGCGAGCTATGTAATGACCCCAAGGATCATAGGTACGTATCTCAACAAGATACTTGAGATGATACCTCTCGAGCTCTTGTCCTGCAGCTTTGGCATCAATTGCTGTCTTGCACCAATATATTCCAAATTGAAAAGGAAAATTGGTAGCTGGTCTATGCTTGCGACGTAAATGACGATGAACATCATGCAACTGCCTCAGGAACTCCATAAAGACTGTCCTATCTGAAGGATAGCGTGTAAGCATAGCTGGATTTCCTATAAATCCATATACTCGGATATAAGTGTATGTCGGGAATTGAATGAACTAGTCTGCCCAACCATCCATCGCTGCTCTAACAACTGCCGAGATACGAACGTGCAACTCCTGGTCCAAATTTCTCACTGTATAAGTCAGGAAAGCCTCGTGAACACGCTTGAAATGACGTTCAACCTTAGTGAACTTAAGCTGATCATAATAGTGATAGACTTTCTGAACACTGAGAATGCCCACGGTGTTTAGTCCTCAGAACTGACCCTGATAAGCAATCAAGTACACGAGATAAGAACACATGTGAAACTCATGAGCAACTAGGAAACTGGTGATCTGCTTGTGGATAACGTCGCTGATGAAGGACGCCCAGTCATAATGCTCCTGTCTAGATATGATGCAACCAATGATGTAATACATCCAAGGCTGGAAAACATTTGCATGTGAATGACCTGAGACACGATTCAAGAGTGTAATTAGAATCGAGTACTCATCCTTGTACTCACCACGACCCACATTGTTTGGCAATTTGTTCTTCGCTTGCTTTAACCATCTTTCTGCCATTTTGCTCTGGCACTTGTCCACATCAGCGTTGAATGCATGCTTGCACTGCTCCATAGAAATAACAAGACTGTTCGGGTGCTGAGGGATACCAAAACTTCTTTCAATGTCCAAAGGCTTGAGACTGCAAATAACTTGTCCATCTACTGACACTATCTCACGAGTAGCAGAGTTGTAATGCTTAATAAAAGACATCACAAACTCAATACATGAACGAAGATAGGTATGGAAGCGACCTCAAGTAACCCGGACTGCTGAATGTTCTGAATAATTGAATCTTTGATTTTGATTGGATCTAGGACTGCCTCTGGCAGCACCTTGTGGAGATTCGTCTCAACTGTCCCGATGAAGTCGTGAGTAAGGACTGATTTGGTCCTGTATTCGAGTTGAGTGTACTGCATTTTGAAAAACTCGCCTGTTGATTGTGAACTCGACTATGTTCTGACAAGATTTCTGGAAAGCTAAAAATACCCTGCTGAGGCTAAAAATAGCCTATTGAAAAGTTATTTTCGGCGAAAAATCTGAGATATGGGTTTTGTCTAGAAAAAGATTCTAAGAAAACCTAGAACGTCAGAAATGCGAAAATTTGACTTCTACTCGACCATGGAAAGAATTTTCAGTTGAGAAAATTAGAAACTCGAGAATTGATGTTTTGGAGTTAAAAATTCCTAAAAATTCAAGCACATGAATTTAATTCGAGGAAGCTATATAGAAACGATCCAGATGATCAGACTTGCCAAAATTTTCCAACTTCAGGAACATGCGAATTGAATTTTGAGAGAAATTTGAGAATCAAAGAGGGGAAAGACGTTTTTCCTATGTTCTTCTGTGAAAATCGCCCCTTGTTCTTCAAATTTGCTGATGAATGCGAACTTGAACCTACAAAAAGAATTTTTTGATGCTTCTGATTTTGATTGCTGATGATAAATTCGCCCAACCTGTGAAAATTTGCCTCTGCTCTGAAGAAATATGAATTTTGCTTAAGCTAGATGAATGTTTAATGATAGGTGCCATGAATAAATAGAGAAAATTCGCACCATAATGCTGACTGCAAGATTTAAAACCTCGACTGAAAATAGAAAGCTTTTGATTGGACCCTTCAGTTTGAACTGAGACTGACTTGAAGTTCGGAATAAAAATAATAATATTTTCAATTATCATGCAATTTGAAAATCCAGCACAAAGAGGTGCCAATTTTAGAAAATCGCCCTTTAATGCTCAAATATGCAAAAATAAATATTAAATATTATTTTAATCAGTTGACAAACCATGTGAAGCTCTTGGATTCACTTGGCGAACTTCACTAATTTCAAAAAGTCATTTGTTCTCATAGGCATCCATTTGCTCAAGATATCACGTTTTTTATTAACTTTTTACTTTGTAGCTGACTACAAAATTACAACTAGCCATCTTCGACATTGATTTCCGGGTGACCAGGTGATGCTGGGACTGGGCAGGGATATTCATTACGAAGCCTGTAGAGCAAGGAAGAAATGTCTGCTGGGAGTCATCACTGCAAAATCCATCATTTAACACCTCAAAGAATTAGGCGCCCTTGATTAAATTGATTTTCAGATGTCAGACAACCATTTCTCCAAACTGCCATCTGATGCTTCAAATGACTGCTGACGATGAATTGTGTACCCTGCTGACTGAATAACAGGCTCACTGCATGACTAGGAGTATTCCACATCCAACGAATATACGCAAGGCATCTAATAACTGCATTAAGGACCCCAAAAGAAAGGGCGCCCCTAGCATGAAAAGGAACAAACACCATTTTGACGAAAGTACAACTCTCAACCAGATGCCCTACTTTGACCTCTGATATTTGGAGCTGGGGGAGACTGATTTAAACACCGTCTGTTTCAATGCGTAGCCAGAAGGACCTACGAGAGATGTCTCTGGAGGTGATGAAGCAAGAAAACTGCTTCTAAGACCTCAAATAGAAAGGCGCCTTTCCCAAGATGGAATAGACGACCAGACTTGGCCATTCTCTGAGCTGTCTTCATTTTTCAGTATTTTGCAAAAGACTTCGCACGTACGAGCGTTTGCCAAATCCCAGAGGCTGACGGCTGGGCTCGTTGAATAGCTGGAGTAATTGCACACAAGTCTTGTGAAGACTTCGAGAGTGAACAACTCCATCTAACAGGCCTAAAGGCTAGGCGCCCTTGGCCTACAGAGGCTACAGTGAATATCTCATGTTTCTCCACCCTCTGATTTACGTGCCTGGTAAAATCTTTGCCACGATTTCTCAGAATATTGGATTGACAGGCTAACTGGTGCGTTGCGAAACTGGACTGGAGTAGCACAGATGTCAGGAAGACCTCATCTGCAAACTCTATCATCTCAAAGGTCATCTTGGAGGGCGCCCCTGAGCTGCAGAGGCGCAATTTCACCATTTGAGAAATTTTTGTGATGTGAACTCTCCTCATAATCTCATCTTCTGACGTTGACTGCCAGAGCTTTGGGACTCGGATGACTACATTCGATAGCTCATCGGATAGGCAGACTAGTCGTGAAGAGATCAGATGCATCAACAATCAGGAACAACAAAATCTAACCCCCCTTTAAGAAGTGCGCCCTTAAGCTACAGGGGCGCAAAAGCTGAAAAGTAACAAGCTTCTGCAATCTGCAACCTCTAGAATCCTCAACTTCTGACGTCAGTTACCGGAGTTACGAGTCTCGGATAACCTCGCAAGATAGCTCATCGGATAACTGGAGTAATTTTGAAGAGATTGACTGTGTTCATGAGCATATGCCACAAAACCTGGGCCTTCAAAAAGAAGGGAGCCCCTAGGTTACAGGGGCGCAATTTTGCTTTTCCTTGAGAAATCTTCATAAATCGACCACTGAAATCTTCATCTTAGCCATTGAAAATGACCATACAAAGGTATAATTGTCGTCGTGTGCTCCTCCATCGTGAAATGCCTCGTTCTGAGTCCCCGATTCAGGTTCTAATGGATACTACCTTTGATTGACACAACATTGACCAAACTCCATGCTTGATATTGCCCAAAAACTGTATTTGACATCATTTTAGCAAGGTTTAGACTCTTTGAAGCAAAAAATTTGGTTTGGGTACAACATTTAGCTTTGGTAACCACTTTTTGTAATCTAAAAACCCAACTGATTGCTGCCCCTGCAAAAAGTAAACACATATCCGGTGGTAGATCACTTTTTATCCAAGTCACCAGTCTTGTCAAAGTCAACATATCCTTGCAATTGTGCATCATTTCCTCTAAATCACAAAACATAGTGTGAAGTGCCCTTCAAGTATTACAAAATCCATTTTACAACTTGCCAATGAGTTTACTAGGATTAGTCGTATACTCGTTGACCACTCCCATTGCATGAGCAATGTCGGTCTTGTGCAAACTATCGCATACATAAGGCTCCCAACAGTAGAGGATTAAGACACTCTTTCCATGAACTCTTTTTCTTCTTGTGTTTTAGGACACATCTCAATGGATAGTTTGAAATGATCAGCTAGAGGTGTGCTAACTTCCTTATATTCTTCATGCCGAGCCTATCCAAAACCTTTTGAATATACTTTTCTTGTTACAATTTCAACTCTCTTTTCTGTCTATCTGTGATGATAGTCATTCCAAGGATTTTCTTGGCAGCCCCTATATCCTTCATTGATAATTTACTAGCCAATTGTTGTTTCAGCTCACTAACAACAGTCATACTATCACTAGCATATCATCAACATAAAGTGATAGTAGCACAAATTCACCATTTTCCAAAACTTTATAATACACACAACGATCATTTTCACATCTAGTAAAATTTTGATCAGCCATGAAAGAATCAAATTTTAATACCATTGCCTAGGAGCTTGTTTCAAACATACAAACTTTGATTTAATTTGCAAACAAAATCCTCTACCTTTTTTTTCGAAGCCTTCAAGTTGCTTCATGTACAACTCTTCTTCCAAATCACCATGTAGAAAGGCTGTCTTGAATCAAGCTGCTCTAATTCAAGATCATACACAACTGCAAATCCCAACATTGCTATGATGGTAGTCATTTTTATTGCTGGTGAAAATATTTCGGTGAAATCAACGGTCTTTTGCTGATGAGCCTTTGACCACCAATTTGGCCCTATATCTTTTCTTTCCACCACCTTCCTTCAACCTATATACCCATCTATTTTTAAAATGTCATGTCCCCTTCTAGTTGACATCTCTCAGAGCATATGATTAGCCTATTATGCGACCCTCGTAGGCTGATAGGATGGATAGAGGGTCTTGATGGAGCTTGGCTTGGCTTCAGTTGTCAAGATTTGACCAGTTGGCTTTCGTTCAGGCTCATTCGGACACCATTTGCCTGAGTTGCTATTTTTAGCAGTATTTGGCACTCAGCGAGGCACCCCTGCTATTTTTAGTAGTATAGTTTGGTCACGTGCAGAATCACTTCCTTATTCGCCAGCTTCAGACGGTTCGTGAATCGGATATGTTTCGAGGGAGATATTAATATTTAATTGATTTAATTAAATATTAATTATTGGAGCTTATATTATAAAGTTATAATATTTAAAATATTATAACTTAAGTGATTTTGCTGAAGGGGTCGCCCATCATGGAAGGGGGCCATTTTAATTATATTTTATAATTAAAATGTGATTTAAAACTATTGAAAAATTAAATGAAGAAGTTCGAATTTATTTTAATGATCCCTAATTGAGAAAAATCGCACTTTTGAAGAATATATGGGTTTTCATTGGAGTTGGAGCTGATTAGGATATGGATTATTGAAATTTGAGCAAGTCTTCTTCCGGAGAACGAAGCCTAGGGTTTATGTTGTCTACAGACATTGGAGAACGAGCCATCTTCAGTGTTGCGATTCAGAGGCTGTGAGATACCAGCTGATCTATTGCATTTCAGAGAGATTTCTTCATTCAGGAGAGATCACAGAACATTCACAGTTGATTCATCTTCAGGGTTTTCAGTGTGCAACACATCCATCAGGGATTCTTCAGTAGAGGCGCCTATTTCATTTAGATCTGGAGATTTGATAGAGGGCCGTACTTTATTTAATAGCTTGCTGCTGTGTTCAGGCCGTACCACATTTATTACAGACCGTACCATCTGTGAAAGGGCCGTACTTTTTATCCAAAGCAAATCGCCTTCATTCTTGGCAGTCAGACTTCATAACTAGGGGCGCATATATCACTGGCAGTTGATTCTTCCTCCTGGTGCAAGGGAAAGTGCTCATTCATCTCAGTCGTACTATTTCATGAGGATCATTTATTGCTGCAAATACCAGGTTTTTTCATTAAAATAATGTTGCTTTTTGATTGCATGTTATTGGATCTCCTTTGTAATAAATCCAGAAGATAAATGAATAGTTTGGCAACAGTATTTCCGATAGATTCTATCACTTTCAGAATTGTATGATTTTATTTGCATTTATATTGAATTCTTGCAAAAAATCACATTATATTATTTATGCTCAAAAATTTAAAAAAAAACCAAAATACACAAAAACACTCAAAAACACAGATAGTCAGAGTTTAGCGGAAACAAGGGTTTCTACATTAAAGCTTTCTTGTTAGGTGGAAGAGGCACTAAATCCCATGTGTGATTTGCCATCTGTTGGCGTTACAATTCGCACCTTTGGAGTGCGGATTGGCAACGGACAGCTATGCACAGTGCGTAATGACTGCTATTTAAATTAGGAGTGGAAGCTCCCTCTTTTGCTGATATACGTGGAAAAGTAAATGTTCTAAATCCTATCTTTTTGACTCAGTTGGAAGAGGCACAAGGTTAAGAAAACCAATACATTGCAGCTAAGGTTTTTCTCTGGTTTTGCAAATCTTAACTACAACTAACTTAATGTTTAAACTATCCTATTTCCTCAAGAGAAACAGAGCATGAGGACTTAGGAGCAGGGAGTGATTTGACGATAAACTTTATAACAAGATTTCCAAGGAGGCGGGACACCTATTCGAGGTGTAGGCTGATATGAAGGTTATTGGTAACAACATCAAATGTAAACTAGTTTTCAGGATTTCCAAGGAGGCGGGACACCTATTCGAGGCGTAGGCTGAAAGTAGGTTACTGGAAACAACACCTAACGACAATCTCTTTTTCTAAATTCCAAAGGAGGAGGGACTCTTATCCGAGGTGTAGATATGAAACAAAGATTATTAATAACAACATCAAATGATAAACATTATTTCTAAATTCCTGAGGAGGGATTCCTATCCGAGGTGTAGATATGAAACAAGCTTATTAGACACGATACAAATCTGGGATAATAAATTGTCTGAAGGACCTATCAACACAATCAACGATCAACCAGTTTTATATTAACAAAAAGAACAAGTATAGAATACTAATCTTGCACGGCAAGGCGGCTTAGCAATTTATTATCACAATAAAAGCTCAAAGTGAACAGATACAGAATAACAACATTTAGGCAAATTGGGCTGAACAATTTGTTATTATAGCAAAAGTTAAAGTACAAATGAGCAAGGGTGCTCTTATTTATAGAAGCTCGAAGGTGTAGGGAACCCTAAAATCACCTTTAACTAACATGAGTCTTGCAAGCATGCAAGATTTATTCTAAAACCTATATGTATGCAACTTAACAATTAATTGGAAAAATTACATCAGTTAACTGAACTAGAGCTAAACTAAATGGACGTTACAACACGCAAGTCCTTATTGATATGAGAGCTAATTGATAACTGACATTAGTTAACTGAAAACCAACTAAATGAGAACTCCATATATACAAAGATGATTCCAAAATAGACATGCAATGAGATGTGGATCAGTGAGTTAACTTGGAAAGAAGCATCAAGTTAACTAATGTGTCTGATGTCTATCCCGAAAGGTGGGACGTCCTAATTTGAAGTTCACTGGCCGCGATCTCGAGCAAGTAACTCCTCCACGAGGTTGTTGACTGCATCACCATCTAGAGGTCGTCACATGTCTCAACTGTCAACTCACTGCTTGTCAGTAATTCAAGCAATCCTGGAAATCTTTGCACACTTAAACTGGCATTTCACTGACTGGTAACTCTAGCGGCTCCATAACTGAAGTGATGGCCTCTGTTCCTTCTATAGCTTTATGCTTTTGATGTTTTTCACAATGGAAAAATGTTGCATGATGAAACCGCGAAGTCTAACCGCGAACACTCTGGTTGTGAGAAATGTACATGAACTTGCTGCACACGCATAATTCCAACGGTATCAACCGTCTAAAGTGGCCTTGAAAAGCTATCAGTTATACGAGGCATGAGACTGTTGGTGTTTGAGTCACTACGCCTGTCAAATTGTCTGAATCAACCATTGGGTGTACTTGATGTAAGTCAGTGTCAACCGTTTTGATGAAATCATGAATTAAGACCGATTTGGTCTTGAATTCAGTTTGAGTGAATTGCATTATGAAAAAATCTCCTGTTGACTGTAAACATGGCTATGTTCTAACAACTTTTTCCGAAGAGCAAAAATAGCTCCTGATGAGGCTAAAAATACTCTGTTGAGGGGCAATTTTTACGAAAAAATTCCGAGACGTGGGTTTTGTAGAGAAAATGATTCTAAGCAAACCCACAACATCAAGAATTCGAAAAAACGCCTTTTGCCTTGGCATGCAAAAGCTTTTCGGTTGAGAAGTAGTAGGCGTTGTAGGGGCACTAGGGGAAATTTTTCTCGAGAAAAATTGGCATATGGGTTTTGTTGCCACTTGAGAGTTGATCGAACCCAGATTCTTCGTTTTTCAAAATATTGACTTTTTCTCAACCATGCAAAGGAATTTCTGGAAAAAAAAAAGCTTCGAAAATGGAAGCTACAAGGAAATTCTTCGTTTTTCAAAATATTGACTTTTTCTCAACCATGCAAAGGAATGGAAAAAAAAAAGCTTTGGAAGCTACAAGGAAATTCTTCGTTTTTCAAAATATTGACTTTTTCTCAACCATGCAAAGCCAGAAAACAAAAAAGCTTCAAAAATGGAAGCTTACGAGGCAATTTTTCCTGAAAAGTTCTAGCACATGGGTTTTGTAGAGAATGCCATGTTGAACAAACCCAAATGATCAAATTTGTGAAATATTGTTGTTTGCTTGGTATGCGAGAGAAAACCTAAGACAAGGAAAGAAGAAATATGAGAGAGAGAAGATAGAAATTATATTCTGCCCTAGAAAATCGCCTCGTCTCAATCTAATGAAATCTGCCAAGAATCTACTAGAAAAAAGAAGCATGCAAAACTATCCTGCTGAGCAATTTGGACCTGTAATTGCGAAGAACACTAAAAAATTCTTCTTGTAGTGCCTTCAGATCTTGCTTGCACGAGGAAAAATATGTTTGCCTTAAACCTGTGATGAAGGAAATGGATGCCCAAATGCATTTTCAAAGAATTCTTGAGGGTTAAGGCGTTACAAGCATGTAAAAACCCTATTTTTAGAACGGAGCATTCTGATTGGACCTCATTCAGTTAACAAAAAATGGAGACTGACCCTTCAAGTAGGTGCCACTTCAACATGCAAAGAGAAATACGTCACATGCAAAGAATAATGGAGTATTTTATTATTATTTAATTCAATTCAAAAATCCCTCCATTATAGGGCGTCCAATGCACTTTAGTTCAAAAAGTCAAAGTTTGACTTTAGGTGCCATTATTCTCATACTTAATTTTTTTTTTGAAATTTCCAACTTTTAGCTTTTGAAAACATCACCATAGCCTCTGTTTGACCCTGAATTCCGGATGCCCAGTTGATATTGGAGTTGAGCTGACACATTCATCACGTAGCCAGAACAAGTCTAATGAAATGTTTGCTGGGAGATGCGAGAGCTAAAAACTTCATCTGATGGCTCAAAAACTAGGGCACCTTTTCCCAAAAGGGTGCATATGTAACGTCCCCAAATTAGCCCTGTGCTCTTCTTTTGGGTTTTAGCTTATTTCCGGAAACTCGTAGGCTAAGCAGTATTGGAAATTTAGGGTTTCCACTTTCAGTAAGTTCTGCTTCCAGCTCAGTTCAGTTTCTGTGAGTTTTGTTGTGGATTTACTATTTATAGCAGTTGGCTATTTTTAGTAAGTCAATTTGTGGCAGTGGCATCGGCATCAGTTCAGCTCAAGTCATCTTGTCCTTCTTTAGTTTCAGTTTGGTTTGGTTATCTCCATGGATTAAGTTTTATACTTAGTCATTTTTATGTTTCTCAGTTGTACCCCCACGCCTAGGAATGATCACTTCATGTTGTTTTTAAAAGGGGGTCATTAAGGGGTCAATGGTGCATTTAATGAATTATTAAATGCTCTATTGTTGCAAAGTGAAGTTGGACGCCTAAAGGAGGTTGAGTAATATTTTATTATTTCAAAAAGTAAAATGCAAAAAAGGTGGCATCCCTTTTGGAAGTTGAAGTGATTCAACTTCTTGAAATTTGAAGAGTCTCTTGTTGCTTCATTTGCCAACTGAAGCCTATATATTGATGTTTTATGATGAGCTGATTATGATATTTTTGAAGAGCAAAGTTACACTGCTGGAATGAATCCAGAACCTAGCTAAGGGGAAGCTTAGCAAATCATTCTTTCTTCGGGCCTGAAACTATGGCTTCCTAGGAAGATTTCTGAAGACCATGCTTCATTCAGGAGTGTGGATAGTGCTCAATGGTGATTTTATTTACAAGCAGATTGCTGATTTATAATCTGTTTGTACTGCTGTTGTAAATGGCTGAAGCTAATTTTTGTTCATAGTTTCATCATCGATTTTTATTTCATTCTAGGTATTCACTCATGCTGTGCAACTGTGAAGGGCTACCCTTTGTGCAAGTTCTTGGAATTTATTACTGAGTTGCTGATTTTTAAAGTCAAGTCGACCCCCTCAAGAGGGCCATACCTTTTGGAGCTTGTCTTGAAATTCGTGCCACCTGTTTCTCTCTGTTTCTGGCTCGAATTCTTCTTGGAACATGGACGCCTAGTCTCTAACTGTTGATTGGCTGTGGTTTGGAGACATTCCGAGCTGATTTGGGAAAGATACGTCCAATTCTGTGAGTTTTCTTGTTGTTGGTCTGATTTTCTGTTAACACTGTTTCTATATCAGACTTAATAAATAATTGTACTTGCTGGTTTGAGCTTCAATTCTTCATCTCATATCATTGTAAATGTTAGAGGAAGTGTTACTCTAACTATTAGTTGATTTAGGAAGCATATCTTTGAGTTTTGCAGCTTATTTCATTATTGTAAAGTTGATTAGTAGTACTAACAGCTCTTTCTTTATTGCTGCAATTTTATATCTGTTTTACACTCCCACAATTGAGTGGTTGAGTTTTAGAATAAACATCTTTCTTGTTTGTAATTTCCCCCCACATTATAAGTGGTTGTGTGGACAGTATTCCCCCCACATTAATAAGTGGAAGAGTAGATTTAAAGGTTGGCTTGCTGCCTAATAATTGTTGTAAACTCACCCACTGAATAAGTGGAGTATTCCCACCGCTTGTGGATGCCTGCATCAGCAGATGAATTGTACTTTCAACTCTGTTTATGTCTAACGATCCTCTGACAATATGCTATCACCTTGCCCACATTGGGACCTTGGTGAACATTCTTGGTTAGAGTTATCTTCTTTGCTGATTTGCATTTGGGGCTAACGCTAATCAGTGTTTGGTTGCTGATTTGTGTGTTAATTTTGGAAAAAAATTAAGGGGAAATATTTCAGCATATGACACTAGACTTGGCCATTTTCTGGATTGTCTCTCTGTGCTTCAATTTGTCGTTGCCAGTGACTGACGAGTCCCGTTGACTAGGTGTTGGATCCATTGCGTAGCTAGAAGAATTCCGCAAAGGATGACTATATGTGCAACATCTGAAAGTTGGATTAAGTATCTCAAATGGAAGGGTGCACTTGGCTTGCAGGGGCTATTTTAGCTTATGAGAATGATTTTGCAATTTGTAATTTTCAATAGAATACTCCACTTTGACCCTTGCTACCAGGAGCTGGATTGCTTTGATGCGTGTGCTGATGATCTCATCGCGGAGATAGAACAACTTGGAAGAGATGTTCATGGGAGTGACGAAGCCAAAAAACTACTTCTAAGACCTCTGGTAGAAGGGCGCCTTTCTCAAGAAAGGTGCAATTTTCCATAGCCATTTTAAGGCTTGCCTTTATCCTTCAGTATTTTCCACTGATTCTTCATTTACGGGTGTTTGACGGATCCCAAGGGTTGACGGTTGGATTCACTACGTAGCTAGGAGAATTTTGCATAGATCTCGTGAAGACAACAACTTTCGAAAACCTCAACTAGTTGGCCAAGAAGCTAGGTGCCTCTGGCCTGTAGAGGTACAGTTTGATATTTTGACTTTTATTTTCCCTCCATTATACGTGCTCGTAGGATCAACTACTATGGTTGCTCAGTATGTCTCACGGACTTGCGAATAGATGCATTGTGGAGCTGGGCTGAATTTGAAGAGATCCCCTGGAAACAGTTTCTACAAATTCTATCATTTGACAGGCCTAATTCAAGGGCGCCCTTGGGCTACAGGGATGCAAACTCTGTATTTTGACTACCTTCTCTGATATGTAAATCCTCTGTAACTTCTGCCGGCACCTTCAATTGCCAGAGTTTCGCAAATCTGATGGATTTGCTTGATGGCTTGCTGAAAAGCTGACAAAAATCCGGAGAAAATGAATGTACTATTTGCAACCATTCACAATTGTATTTGGACCTTTAAATTTGTTGGCATTTCAATTAGCACCTCTAGAGTGCTTATTGGAAACGGACAGCTATTGCAAGTGTTTTAGTAACTGCTCCTTTGGATTATAGAGAGGAAGATCCCTCTTTGCTAATGTTATGCATAACAAAGTACAGTAGACTAAGGTTCTTATCTTTTTTACTCAGCGGCAGGACACAAGGGTGCATAAACACAATGCGCCGTAGCTAAGGTTTTCTCTGGTTTTTGCAAATCTTAACTATGACTAAACTAGCTTTTAATCTATCCTATCTCACCAAGATAAACAGAGCATGAGGGCATAGGAGCGGGAATGGATGGTTGGATTACTTGAATCGACCATCTTGCTAGAATGAGTCTGAGGCTCTGAACTCTCAGATCTATGCTGGAATAAGGCTTTATGCAAGCAAACACTCTTTACGGTAAGATGGATCTCAGACTTGCCATGGAGGAGGAACCTCTGTTCGAGGTATAGGCTGGGAAACAAATCACTAGAAACAACAAAGTACGATGACTTAGCTAACAGGATTCTTGAGGAGGTGACGACACCTGTCCAAAGTGTAGGTTGAAAGACAATTCATTAAACAACATCAAACGATAACTGTTAACAACAAAATATCCGAGGAGGAACCCCTGTCCAAGGAGGAGATTGAAACAACAAGTTATAAACACAAGATGTTGAAACAACTCAAATCTTTAGATCAAACTGCATACGCTTTTTGATTTTCTTCTTCAAGCTTTCACAACGAATTACAAAGAATTGGGACATGCAAAGGTACAAAATCATACACAATTGCTCATCAAATTACAAAGAATTGGGACATGCAAAGGTACAAAATCATACACAATTGCTCATCAAACCAATTTAACTCTCATCCACGAGTGAACAAATAAGCACTTTCAAACTTGTTGGCAATAATGGTGCAGCAATTTTATGTAGTAAATAAAGGTTAACAAAATAAGGAGCAAAGACTCTTATTTATAGAACTGGAAGGAGTAGGCAACTCTAAAGTCTCCTTGAGTTAACAATTAGTTCTTGCCAATCAATTGGCAAGATTTATTCCTATGTCTAAAAGTAGGTGAGTGAGCAGTTGACTGGAAATCTCCTTCAGTTAACTGAAACTAAACAAACAATCAACTGAAAGTCTACTTCAGTTGACTGAAACTAAACTAAAAGTGAACTTAAATTACAAAATGTGCCTCCAAAATAGAGATCCACAATTAGCAAAGATCTGAGATAGACATCCATAATTGGTGGGATCTGACATGCATGATCAATGGGACATGGAGTTAACTTGGAATGAGGCATCAAGTTAACTCCTGTCACCATTAATGTTATTTTGAAAGGTAGGACGTCCTAGGTGGGTGCTTTACACCTCACCAACTCTAGTCAATAGTTCTTCTAACTAGGCGTTGACTTCTTCTGCCTCTGGGCAATCAATGCTCTGTAAGATGATGATGTGGCGTTTCAACATCTCTTCACCATTCACAAGTTGCTGCTGATATTCTACACTTTGCAGCTGTGTCATCCAACCTTGTTGACATGAAATGTGGAAGGTAGTGTGGTAGTAACTGGTGGTGGCTTTGTGTTTAGAATGACTACCTTCTACATTTGGCTATCCATTAAATGGTGATGTCATTTACGCCTTCCAAGGCGTCCATCTTGACTATGGGCTACACTTGATGCATGTCCATGTTGAGTGTTTTTAGAAAGTGGTGAAGTAGGACCATTTTGGTCTTGATTTCAACTTTAGAGTACTATATTCTGAAAAACTTGATTGTTGACTGTAAACATGGATACATTTAGACAACTTCTGAAAAACCCTAAAAATAGCCACCCGCCAAGAAGTATTTTTTCAGGAAAAAATCTGACACATGGGTATTGTTCCTGCTTCAATGTTGAACAAACCTAGTTAATTTGATTTTCAAATCTGTGACTTTTTTGAAAAAATTCCCTAAAAACAGGGGTAGCAAGTTTACTGTTTCTGGAAAATTCAACAAGTGGGTTTTGTTGGAAAAGCTGTGTTGATCATACCCAGTTGGTCAGATCTGTGATTATCTGTTGTTTTCTTGGACATGCAAGAAGATCTAAGACAAGAAAAGAGGAAAAAGACAAGAAGATTAGAAGTTATCAACTGTCTTTCTGAAAAATTTATGCCTTTTGATGCAACCTCTGATAAATTGTCCCTCTGTGCAATTGATCTTCAAAAATATGAAGAACGATGAAAACCCCTCTGTTAGATCTTGAAAAGACGTCTTGGAGAGAAAATGATTGTTATTGAGCTCCAACTTGCAAAGACAAATGATGAATAATGATGTCCAAGCTTGATACATAGTGATTGATGTTGAAGCAATCAAGTTTGGACGCCAACTTATGATGGAGGAGTGATTTGCTTGATCTGGAGTTTCCGGGAGTGATTTCCACTGATTGTGGGATGTTTTAGACATGAAAGGCCTTCAAAATATCTAACTTTAGTCAACAGATTTTGCTTTGACTTTTGGGCATCCCTTTTGAGGAGTTGAAGTTATTTTCATTCTTTTTCCATGGTGAAGTGCCTCTATTGAATCCTCGTTCTCGGTTGCTCCGTTGATCTTGAGCAGTTGTTGATGGATCCATTGTTGAGATGGAACAACCTTGATCAAGTGTGCCTGGGAGCTGCAAAGCTCAAAGATTGAATCTGATGTCTTCAAATCAAAGGTGCCTTTTCTCAACAGGGGTGCTTTTGGCCTTAGACTTAGTCAATTTCTTGACTGTTTTTGAAGTTCTCCATTTTGACCCTCCGTACTCTGATATGAGATCACTGCTGACTGAAGAGTCTGATGATCTCGCTGAAACGTGGGATGGATAACTATCTCAGTCTTGGAAAGGATGACTGGTTTCACAGTTTCTGAAAGTTAGTTTGAGTCCTTTAAAAGCTTGGGTACCCTTGGCCTGCAGGGGCACTTTTGACTTTTTAACTCATGATTTTCATGTTTCAAACCTTCAAGAATGATCCCAGTTTGATCTTTGTCGTCAGGTGTTTGATTTGTCCGTTGCCTTCGCTGACAGTGTCATTGTTGAGACTGATCAAAATGGAGGTCATGCTGGTGGTCACCAAGCTTGCAGACAACATCTGACTGCCTAAAAAGATGGGCGCCTTTCCTCAGCAAGGGTGCTTTTCCTTGACACTTAGCCAATTTCTTCATATTCTCCCTTCAACCTTCACCTTTAGGTGTCTTTTGCTTGATCTCTGCCTTTGATTGCTTGATAGGTCCTGTGGATGTGCAGCTGGATTGATCGTGAAGCTGAGAGAGAGCTGAGCAGATGCCTTGTAGAAAGCAGTGGTTGGAAACTTCATCAGGTGGCTTAGATTCAAGGGTGCCCTTGGTCAACAGGGGCTCTTTTGCTTTGATGTTCATTGATTTATCCTCCGTTTCACATACTTGGATGATCAACAGCTATCGTCATTTGATGCGTCTCGTACACTGGCGAATAGGTTCGTTGCAAAGCTGAGCTGATGCCGTGGAGATCACCTGAAGATAAGTTTGCTCAAAAATTGACATTTGGATAGTCTTGTGCTTGGGCGCCCCTGGTCAGCAGGGGCTCTTTTTTCATGTTTTGACTGCCATTTTTGATGACTTTTGCTTTCAGCATCTTTTGCCTTTTCCTTCGTTTGATGACGTTTGATGGATCTATTGGATTTGCTTGATGATCCGTTGTAAAGCTGGCAGAATTACGAAGGAGATGACTGTCTAGACAAGACTTGATGACTGTCTTTGACCTTTTGAACTCATGGGCGCCCCTGGTCAGTAGGGGTTCTTTTGACTGCAGCTTCATCATTTCCTTTGAAAATCTTCATCTCTTCATGTTTCACTTTCGCCGTGCATCGTGACTGATTTGTACATTGTTGTTGAGGACGCGAATGCGTGCATCTTAGCAACCACCTTCCCCGTGTTGCATGTATGGGTGTTGGAAAAATGACTAAGGCATTTGACTGCATAGCCTCCTCTTGGTAGCAAGGCGTGCATTCTCTAGACTTAGTCAATTTTCAACATTTTTTACTTTGGAAAATCCCCTCCGTCGCAGAGCATCTTTTCGAGCTTTTTCGCCATGGTTTCTTTGTTGAAGCTTTCGACGCTTAGATTTCACCACCTAGTACTGGCCATTCTGCCATTAATGGTTGCGGAGATCCTAGCTTGCTTCCTGAAAAATGAAAATAGACCCACTAGAGTAAAACATACTTTTTGATGATTTTGACTTGACCAATGTGATTGTGAAGTTAGTTTATCCTATCAAAATCATTTTCAATCATTTCTGGGAAGGTTGTATTTTTAGGGGTTTTCCTAAAAACAGGGGTTTGAAACCCTAATTTTCAAATTTTCCAAAATTTGCAAGTATCTTCCTAGACACAAACCCATAAAAACCCTATGTTTGGTTTGACTTAAAACATACTTTTGACAATAATTTTACATGATTTAGCTCAATTTAAGCAAAATGTCAAAAATTTATTTTGGGTGCAACAAAATTGAAGGGCGCCCCTAGCTTGTAGGGGCGCAAATGTCACCAGACTTGGTAGTTTTTAGATGATTTTGACCATTTTTCGCGCCTCGCGATCATTGTGTCATTTGTTGAGTTGACTGTGTTGAAGCATTGCTGCCGCTGACGCGTGTATGTGACTGCATTTCACCATTATATGTGTACAAACACTGCAAAGTTGACTTGCACATTGATTGCACAAATGTTTTCCACGTAGTAGAGTGAAGTGTTTCCAGACTTAGAATATTTTTTCCATTTTTCGCCATTTGAAAATCCCCTCCATCGAGAGGTATCCTTTTCAACATCTTTCACCACAGAATCTTCTACGATGGGTTTTAGGCTTAGATTTTGACACCTGGTACTGGCCAACTATCATTGATGACCTTGGAGGTTCTAACTTTTCTCCTGAAAAAGTGAAAACTACCCACTAGGCTTAAATTGACTTTTTCTTGATTTTGACTCCACCTCTATGATCGTGATGAAATAAGCCAATCAAAATAATTTTCAGCCAATTCTGACAAGGTTCAATTTTAGGGTTTTTTGTCTAAAAATAGGGGTCTAGAAACCCTAATTTTCAAAATTTTCAAATTTTGCCAGTATCATATAGACATTAAACCCACAAAAGCCCATGCTTAGTTTGCCCAAAAACTGAGTTTTGACGACACTTTTACAAGATTTAAACCATTTTAAGCAAAATGCCTTAATGGAGCAAAAGATTTGGTTTGGGTACAACATTAGGCTCCGTCTGGTGACCATGTCAGATACTTACGGCATAGGAGAATTGAGATTCTCTGAGTTTTGAAGACTAGTGTGACTTATTAGTTGGGCATGGAGTTAGGACTTTTTCCTAATCACCTAATACACTTGGAGTTTTCCTAATCACCTAAAACAAGACTACCTAAGAAATCACCTAAGACATGACAAAACTTCACTAAACGGGGAAACACATTACGACATAACGAAAAAGCAAATGAAAATTACCTAAAGAAAATTCACTCCACCCCTGAAGAGATGGAGTGCTTTGGATATTGTCCACTGCATGGCAGCAGGAAGAGCCTCCCATCGATGTCGTTTCTGCTTGAAAGGCTTCACTTCTCTTCTGATGGGAATTGCGGGAGGCAATCCCTTTGGGATGAAGATTCTCAGGTATTCATATATCCAAGCAAAGGTATTCTTCAACCAAAATCAAAATATGATGCAAATGGGAAAGCTAATACCCCTGAGGCATTAGTTCTACTGTTGTCCATCCTTGGGATGTTGATTTCTTCAAACCAATCAATTGAGTTCCAAACTCGATTTCTATAGTGCCGTAGGTGATCTTTTCTGACTTGAAAATATCCTTTGACTGGTTCATCGATCAACTCTACATCACCTTTAACACATATGAGTTTGATTCCAATGTCTTCGGCATCTTTGAGGCCTTGTAAAAGCACCTCTTTTTCAGCTTCAGTGAATTTCAATTGTAAAAATGGGTGCAACTATCCTTTAGGGGAGATGATCAATTCCCCTACTTCTGAACTTGTATTTAAACAACCTCCATTGAATTGCATTGTCCATAACTTTGTATCCTCTGCCAGTCTCTTTTTAGAACAAGCAATGTTCCGGTCTTCAGTTTCTATCTCTAATAGTCACACAATTACCATGACCCGTTTCAGGATTTACTTCTGCTGGAACAAATGACTTGAGCACAACCTGCTTCTTTATAACCTTGAGAATTTGATCTAGTTGTTCTGGATGATCCTTGTAATGTCCCCTTCTCAAACCTGATCTTTCTAGTGACCATTGGCCTTTTCCTTGGGAACCCGAAGGCTAGTCGGAAGATAAATTAGGGTTTCCTATTTTTGAGGAGGTCATTGCTCAAAGATGATGGATTCAATGGCGGATCCTTTCTGGGTTTTCAGAGAGCTTCGTAGTGGTGTGTTCATCTCGGCATTCTGAGCATTTTCCGGAATTTACTATTTTTAGTAAATTCTATTTTTAGCAGCTTTCCAGTTGAGTTCAGCTCGGTTGACTTCCTGCTTCAGTTTGGTCAGATGTTTTGCTCAGTATTGGCTTCAGGGCACATTCGGAAGGATAAGTTAAGTCATTTAATTAAAAAGTCACGTTTTAATTATTATATTTTAACGTTGACCCTTGGCCTAGAGTTAATGACTTAAGGTTGTTTTAAAAAGGTGATCTTTTGAGGGTGGCGCCTCATTAAGGAATATTTTAATTATTACTAAAGTCTGAGCAAGCTTTGTTGGGCGCATTTATTAAAGTATGATATTTATTTAAAATATCAAATCTAAAGCTTTGAAGGAAAAGTACGCCCATCCTTGAGGAGATTGGGTTTTGACCTAAAAGCGGACTTTAGGGTTTTGAGAAGTCAACTGGAGAATTATAAAAAGGAGTCTTGGAGCATCATTTGGTATCTTTTATCTACAGGAATGTTATGCTGCCGGATTGGCTTTGGGATTGCTTCGAGGAATGAAGGCCTCCTAGCTTGGGCATTGCTTCTCGCTTGAAAGACAGCGACTAGTGGTGATTTAAGATAGATTTGTGAGTTTGCATTTAGTTTTGAGCATTGTTTCAGCTTGTGCATTATTAGATCTGTTTTGCATATTAGTGGGTTTCAGCATTTTGCATTTTAAGCTACAGCAGATCCGTGTTTTCATTTGTAAATCAGAAAACAAAAATAATCTCGTTCTGGGTATTGTGTCATTGCATCTTATTGGTAAGGGCGCCCCTTCATGAATATTTGCAGATTTTAATACGAAGCTTATGATTTTATAATGCAAATCCGTCATTCCTTGCAGGCCGAACTTTCTAGAGTGCATTGGGATTCGTGTCAGTAATTAATAACCATTTTTAGATGCCATTTCTTATTACTAAGTTAGGTGCCATCATTTTGAGGGTCTATTGCATCAGATTTGAGATCATTTGGGTGAGAAATGAGAGAGTTATGAGCATATGAGTAAATTCATAGGTTGCTGGTTTTATGACAAAAAGTGCAGATTTGTATGACAGTTTAAGAAATCTGCATCTTCCTTATCTGGTTGGTGTTGAGATTTCATTGTATACTTTGCAGAAGCTTCCTTGTTGAATGCATCATTTGAAAGAGCATCTTAAGTCTTGATATTGCAGGCAATGACATCTTTGTAAGCTGGCAGTAGTACTGACCAGTTGTTCTTATTATTGCTCATCGTTATTGTAATACTTATTCTTCCTTCAGTTCTTGTTGTATTAGATAAATCTCCGCCCTATGGTAGCTACTCTCCCATTCTGGGTTAGCAAGCACATTCTGGGTGTTGAGTGTTTTCAGCTTTCAGCATTTCTCTTTCAAGCATTGTTATTGTAATCACTCCGTCATATGGTCGCCCCTCACTCCGCATTGGATTGGGTAGCACATACTTGACGTTGAGTTCCCTTTCAGTATTTAGAGTAGAAGATCCTCTGACCATATGCTCGCCATCATCGGCGCCATTCTTGGTTAGAGTTGCTTTTTGCATAAGCAGTTTGATTCAGATCCTCTGACCAATGCTCACACCTTGCCCACATCGGGATCCTGGTGTACATACTGGTTAGAGTTGCTTCAGTACGTTTTGGTTTATCATCTAACCTTAACGGGTGCTTGTAATTTGAAATTGTAAAAAATCGAAAAAATTTGGCTCGGAATATTTCAATCCTGAAGATATTTTAGTTGAAGACATCTCCAAATTTGTTGAAGACATCTCTTGAACAATGTAATGTCCCCTTCTCATCAGTGAGTAGTGTAGTGGCTCGTCAGCCTATTCCAAAGGTCCGTAGGCTCGTCGAGGTAAAATTAGGGTTTCCAGTATTTGGAGGTTTTTGGCATTTTCAGAGGTTTGCATGTTGGAATTATGGAATTTTGTTTGCGGTTTCTTTCTAGGTTTTCAGAGAGCTTCGCAATGATATGACACGCAAATGAAATTGAGCAACTTTCAAAATTTACTATTTTTAGTAAGTTCTATCTTTGGTAGTGTTCCAGTTGGCAGCAACGCAATGGGCTTTCCTCGTTAGGTTGGGCAGTTGAGTATATTTGATTTGTGGTTTTGAGGTGCAATTTTGGAGAAATAAGTCATGTTAAGTCATTAATGTTATATTTTAATGTTGGCCGCTTGGCCTAGAGCTTATGACTTAACGTTGTTTTAAAATGTGGTCTTGAGGGATGGACGTCCCATTGAGAAGTTATTTTAATATTTTAATGTTTTAATGTCCCCTTGAGGCTTGGACGCCTAGGAGAAGGAGCTTTAATATGTTTTGAAATTAAAAATATTTTGTGGAGGGTTGGGCGTCCCTTTTTGGAGGGAATTGTTGGAAGGCGAAAGGTCACTTCAAATTCTCTATAAAAGCAAGCTTTGCTCCGGCATTTGAGGATCCATTGTTTATGCTATTGAAATGCTATTGAAATGACTTCATGATTTTGGCTTCGAGGAATGCATACCTCCTAGCAAAGAACCAATTTCGTGTTTGAAAGATAACACCTAGTTGGTATTGTGGCTGCTTTCTCATCCAGACTAGCAGATTGTGCTTCATTGTTGAGGGATTTTGATGATATTTTGAGTTTTGTGTTGCTGGTTCAGTCATTGCTGAAAGTCGTTTTTGATTACAACTCTTTGGGTGATTTTTATTTACATGTGGGTGTTTGTTCATTCAATGTATATGCTTGAGGCGCCCCTAACTGTGCATTGGCAGATTTTATAATGAAGGGAATGAATTTTAAAGCAAGGTCGATCCTCTTCTAGGGCTGTACCATGTGCTTGCTACCTTGGAATTCGAGATGGGTCATTTTGTAGTGTTTAGTGCTTGGTTAATGCTTGTTACTTGGTCGCCTAGTTATAGAGTTGATGAGCTTTTAGTTTGGTTGGATTTTGTGGAGTGTGGTAGGAGATTTGAGCATTTTGGTGTGTCTTAGGTTGCTGGTTTAGTATTTTCAGTTTGCTGTTTGTTATATCAGATTTTCAATAGTCCAGATTTTGGTTTGTAATACTGAAGATTGAGAAGATTGGAAGCTTGGAGAATCATCTTTCATCACTTTGTTTGATTATCCATCTATAGCACTTGTAATTTGCAGATAATTTGCATTGTAAGGCTGTGAATAGTAGTACTATTTCAGTCATTTATACTTCTGCAATTACTTTATGATTTTAATGCAAACACTATAACCCCTGGATGGTTTACCGCTAGTTTGGAGGAATAAACATTGATCTTTCATAATTCACCTACTGAATAAGTGGAGTATTCCCACTGCTTAAGTGGATGCCTGCTGTTAGCAGATTATTGTTCTTTCATTGTAATTTCGCTCTCGTTGAATAAGTGGTCAGGCTTCTTTCATTTCAGCATTGTTCTTCATTTCAGTTTGGTTGCCAACGATCCCTTCCCATATGCTATCACCTCCCCTTCAATAGGATCTTGGTGAACATTCTTGGTGAAGGTTACTTTCAATTGATTTATATTTCGGGCTAATCGTTAACGGGTGCTTGTTGTTGGTGAAATTTCAAAGAAAAAATTAAGGGGCATATTTTAAGCAATTGGCATAGTGTCCTCATGTAAAGGTTTGGGATTAAAAGTGAAAGCCACTTCTTTACCCTTTTTGTTTGATTTCCGCCTTTCTTCTTCCTCTTTCTGTGCTTTGAAGTGTTGAGCATGTGTGAACACAGGCGTTGAAACATTTTCATAATTCACCGTAGGAGCGTACTGACAGTATTCTTGTTCTTGTTCTTGATTGATGGGTTCTTTATCAAAGTATCCTGCTGCGGAGTTGCCATTGAAGTTGTCTGTCTATGGTGAGACAACGTTCGAACTTGGTGTTGGTACAAAACTAGAACTGGGAGTAGCTTCAGTGTATCCCATGATTTGGATCATTCTCAGGTTCTCATGACATATGGATCCAGTATGTGCATCAGTGTTGTGGAAAGGACAAAATACTGCATTGTATGCAGCTTCAATCATTTGTCTTGATGGAGATGTTGGCAATCGTGGCTGAAGATTGTCTCTCTTTGACTGGTACGGTTGTTGAACTAGAGATTTGATAGAATTTGTTTTCATCAAGCCGGAAGCAATCATATCATCCTCCAACTTGATGGCGTGTTCTTGAACACTCTTCAACTCTGTTACTTTTTCCGTCTTGAGGAAGAAGGCTATCTCAGATGGAAGAACATATATGAAATAGCTTATTAGAATCTTGGGTGATGGATCGAGTGTAGAAGAAAGTCTCGTAACAAGATGATTAAATCTTGCTACAAAATCCCTCATGTGCTCATTTTTCTCCATCTTTGAATTTGTAAGTTGGGCGAACAACAAATGACTGTCTTTAGCGGGCTTGAATCTTGCCAAAAACTTCTCGCTCATAGTTGCCCAGCTTGTGATATTGCCTGGTGCCAGGTGATTGAACCAGTTGGCAAGATTTCCCGCAAGAGTCTTGACAAAGAGACGCGCCGCAATATCTTCATGTGCTATGTGCAAGATAGCACAAGCCATTTTGAACGCAAAAAAATGGTCCTCCGGGTGTTGAGTTCCATTGCCATGAAACCGGGGAAAGCGCATCCTTGACCCTTTAGGTAACTCATGATTTACTTGAAAAGCCAAAGGTCCAATGTTATTACCCCAAGGTAATGGGGGTGGACGTTGCTGATTTCTATCAGCATTGCCAGCATTATCGTTGTTATCATCCATTGCCTCTGTATGGATCATGTAATTGGATGCCAGAGTGTCATTCCCGTGAAATAAAAGTGTTTAGCTTTTCTTGAAGTTTTCTTGCCTCGTGCCCCATGGTGAGCGCCAAAAAACTGTTGGTGTTATAATTCACACCTTTGGAGTGCGGATTGGCAATAGACAACTATGTTTAGTGCATAATGACTGCTCTTCAAATTAGGAGGGGAAGCTCCCTCTTTTGTTGATATGTGTGAAAAGTAAATGCTCTAAATCTTATCTTTTTGACTCAGTTGGAAGAGGCACAAGGTTAAGAAAACCAATACATTGCAGCTAAGGTTTTTCTTTGGTTTTTGCAGATCTTAACTACAACTAACTTAATGCTTAAACTATCCTATTTGTTCAAGAGAAACAGAGCATGAGGACTTAGGAGCAGGGAGTGATTTGACGATAAACTTTATAACAAGATTTCCAAAGAGGTGGGACACCTATCCGAGGCGTAGGCTGATATGAAGGTTATTGGTAACAACATCAAACGGTAAACTAGTTTTTAGGATTTCCAAGGAGGCGGGACACCTATCCGAGGCATAGGCTGAAAGTAGGTTATTGGAAACAACACCAAACGACAATATCTATTTCTAAATTCCCAAGGAGGAGGGACTTTTATCCGAGGTGTACATATGAAACAAAGATTATTAATAACAACATCAAACGATAAACTTTATTTCTGAATTCCCGAGGAGGGAATCCTATTTGAGGTGTAGATATGAAACAAGCTTATTAGACACGATACAAATCTGGGACAACAAATTGTCTGAAGGATCTATCAACACAATAAATGACCAACCGACTTTATATTAACAAAAAGAACTAGTATAGAATAATAATCTTGTACGGCAAGGTGGCTCAGCAATTTATTATCACAATAAAAGCTCAAAGTGAACAAATACAGAATAACATTTAGGCAAATTGGGCTCAACAATTTGTTATTACAACAAAAGTTAAAGTACAAATGAGCAAGGGTGCTCTTATTTATAGAAGCTCGAAGGTGTAGGGAACCCTAAAATCACCTTGAGTTAACATGAGTCTTGCAAGCATGCAAGATTTATTCTAAAACCTAAACGTATGCAACTTAATAGTTAACTGGTAAAACTACATTAGTTAACTGAACTAAAGCTAACCTAAATGTACGTTACAACATGCAAGTCCTTATTGATATGAGAGCTAACTGATAACTGACATCAGTTAATTGAAAACTAACTAAATGAGAACTCCATATATACAAAGATGATTCCAAAATAGACATGCAATGAGATGTGGATTAGTGAGTTAACTTGGAAAGAAGCATCAAGTTAACTAATGTGTCTGATGTCTATCCTGAAAGGTGGGATATCCTGATCTGAAGTTCACTGGCCGCGATCTCGAGCAAGTAACTCCTCCATGAGGTTGTTGATTGCATCACCATCTAGAGGTTGTCACATTTCTCAACTGTCAACTTATTGCTTGGCAGCAATTCAAGCAATCCTGAAAATCTTTGCACATTTAAACTGGCATTTCATTGACTGGTAACTCTAGCGGCTTCGTAACTGAAGTGACGACCTCTATTCCTTCTATAGCTTTATGCTTCTAATGCTTTTCACGTTTTTCACAATGGAAAAGTGTTGCATGACGAAACCGCGAAGTCTAATCACGAACACTCTGGTTGTGAGAAATGTACACGAACTCGCCGTACACGTAGAATTCCAACGGTATTAACCCTCTAAAGTGGCCTTGAAAAGCTATCAGCTATACAAGGTATGAGACTGTTGGCGTTTGAGTGACTATGCTTGTCAAATTGTCTAAATCAACCATCAGGTGTACTTGATGTAAGTCAGTGTCATCCGTTTTGATGAAATCATGAATTAAGACCGATTTGGTCTTGAATTCAGTCTGAGTGAACTGCGTTCTGAAAAACTCGCTTGTTGACTGTAAACACGGCTATGTTCTAGCAACTTTTTCCAGAGAGCAAAAATAGCTCCCAATGAGGCTAAAAATAGCCTATTGAGGGGCAATTTTTACGAAAAATTCCGTGATGTGTGTTTTGTAGGGAAAATGATTCTAAGCAAACCCACAACGTCATAAATTTGAAAAAATGCCTTTTGCCTTGGCATGCAAAAGCTTTTCGGTTGAGAAGCAGTAGGGGTTGTAGGGGCGCCAGGGGCAATTTTTCTCGAGAAAAACTGGCATATGGGTTTTGTTGCTGCTTGAGAGCTGATCGAACCCAGATTCTTCATTTTTCAAAATATTGACTTTTTTTCAACCATGCAAAGGAATTTCTGGAAAAAAGCAAAGCTTCGAAAATGGAAGCTACGAGGCAATTTTTCCTGAAAAGTTCTAGCACATGGGTTTTGTAGAGAATGCCGTGCTGAACAAACCCAGATGGTCAGATTTGTGAAATATTGTCGTTTGCTTGGACATGCGAGAGAAAACCTAAGACAAGGATAAAAGAAATATGAGAGAGAGAAGATAGAAATTATATTCTGCCTCTTAAAATGCCTCCTTGTCTCACTCTGATGAAATCTGCCAAGAATCTGTTGGAAAAAAGAAGCATGCAAAACTATCCCGCTGAGCAATTTGGACCTGTAACTACGAAGAACATTGAAAAATTCTTCCTGTAGCGCCTTCACATCTTGCTTGCACAAGGAAAAATATGTTTTCCTTCAACCTATGATGAAGAAAATGGACACCCAAATGCATATTCAAAGAATTCTTGAGGGTTAAGGCGTGACAAGCATGTAAAAACCCTATTTTTAGAACGGAGCATTCTGATTGGACCTCATTCAGTTAACAAAAAATGGAGACTGACCCTTGAAGTAGGCACCACTTCAACATGCAAAGAGAAATACGTCACATGCAAAGAATAATGGAGTATGTAATTATTATTTAATTCAATTGAAAAATCCCTCCATTATAGGGCGTCCAATGCACTTTAGTTCAAAAAGTCAAAGTTTGACTTTAGGTGCCATTATTCTCAGACTTAGAAATTTTCTTGAAATTTCCAACTTTTAGCTTTTGAAAACATCACCATAGCCTCTGTTTGACCCTGAATTCCGGATGCCCAGTTGATCCTAGAGGTGAGCTGACACATTCATCACGTAGCCAGAACAAGTTTGACGAAATGTTTGCTTGGAGATGCAAGAGCTAAAAACTTCATCTGATGGCTCAAAAACTAGGGCGCCTTTTCCCAAAAGGGTGTATATGACGCCAGACGGCCATTTTTGGATTTTGTCTCTCCATGCTTCAATCTGCCATTGCCGGTGATTGACGAGTCCCGTTGACTGGATGCTGGATCCATTGCGTAGCTAGAAGAATTCCACAAAGGATGACTTTATGTGCAACATCTGAAAGTTGGATTAAGTATCTCAAATGGAAGGGTGCACCTGAATTGCAAGGGCTATTTTAGCTTCTGAGAATGATTTTGCAATTTTCAACTTTCAATAGAACGCTCCACTTTGACCCTCGCTGCCAGGGAGTTGGATTGCTTCGATGTTGTACCCAAACCAAATTTTTTGCTTCATTAAGGCATTTTGCATAAAATAGTCTAAACCTTGCTAAAATGATGTTTTTGGACAATATCAAGCATGGAGTTTTATCAGTATTTTGTTAGTCAAAGGCAGTTCTATTGATCAGAACCTGAATTAGAGACTCAGAACGAAGCATTTCATGATGGAGGAGCATTTCACGACAGCACTGATACTTTTGAATGGTCATTTCAATGATCAAGATGAAGTTTTCAATGGTTAGTTTTTAAAGATTTCTTAAAGAAAAGCAAGATTGTGCACTTGTAGCCCAGGGGCGCCCTTCTTTTTGAAGGCCTAGATTTTGTGATAGATGCTCATAACTACAGTCAGTCTTTTCAGAATTAGTCTGCCTATCCGATGAGCTATCCTGTGAGGCTATCCGAGACTCGTAACTCTGGCAATTGGCGATAGAAGTTGAAGTTTCCAAAGTTCCAGATTGCAGAAGCTTGTCCTTTTCCAACTTTTGCACGCCTGTAGGTTAAGGGTGCACTTCTTAAAGGGGTGTTGGATCTTGGTTTTCCTTATGGTTGATGTATTCAATCCCTTCACGACTAGTCTGCCTGTCTGACGAGCTATGAAACGTAGTCATCCGAGTCCCAGAGCTCCGGCAGTCGACGTTTGAAGATGAGCTTATAAAGAGATTTCACATCCTAAAGCTTCTTCGTTGCGTTCCAGTGCAACTGTAGCTCAGGGGCGCCTTTCAAAATGACCCTTAAGATGATCCAGTTTGCTGATGAGGTCTTCCTGACATCAGTACTACTTTAGTCCAGCTTCGCGTTGCACCAAGTTGCCTGTTAATCCGACATTCTGAAAGATCGTGGCAGAGATTCTACCAGGTACGTAAATAAGCGGGCGGACTGGCATAAAATTTTCATTGTATTTCTATAGGCCAGGGGCGCCTAGCCTTTAGGCTTGTCAGATGAGGTTATTGACGTTTGAAGTCTTCATGAGACTTGTGCACAATTACTCCAGCTATCCAACGAGCCTAGCCATCAGCCTTCGGGATTTGGCAAACGCTCGTACGTGCGAGGTCTTTGTAAAATGTTGAAAAGTGAAGACATCCGGAAAATGGCCAAGTATGGAGCGTATATTTTAAATAGAAAACGCACTTGTATTTTTGAGGTCTTAGAAGCAGTTTTCTCGCTTCGTCATCTCCAGAGATATCTCTTCTCAATGCTCCTAGCTATGCAGAGAGACAGTTGGCACACGAATCGGGGCATTCCAGCTCTCGGTATTGGAGGCCAAAGTAGGGTACTTGGATAAAAGTTCAACTTTGGTCAAAATGGTGTCAGTGCACCTGTAGCTCAGGGGCGCTTTTACTTTTCAGGCCCTTAATGTACTTTTCAGATGCCGTGCGTATATCCGTTGGATGCAGAATGCTTCTAGTCACGCAGTGAGCTCGGTTGCTTGTCAGCAGGGTTCACCGTTTGCCGTCAGTAGCTGTTTGAAGTGTCAGATGGCAGTTTAGGAAAATGGTCTGGCACCTGTAAATGAATTTAATCAAGGGCGCCTAATTTTTTGAGGTGTTAAATGATGGATTTTGCAGTGATGACTCCCAACAGACATTTCTTCTTTGTTCTGCAGGCTTCGCGATGAATATCTCAGTTCAGTCTCAGCATCACCCGGTCACTCAGAAATCAGTGTTGAAGTTGGCCAGTTGTAACTTTGTAGTCAGCTACAAAGTAGGAAGTTAATAAAAAGTGCAATATCTTGAGCAAATGGACGCCTATGAGCTCAAATGATGACTTTTCGGAATCAGTGAAGTTCGCCGGTGAATCTCAAAGCTTCATTCGGTTTGTCAACTAAAGTTTAATAATATTTAATATTTATTCTTGCATTTTTAGCATTAAATGGCAAATTTCTATAATTGGCGCCTTTTGCAAATTGCATAATGAATATTTTAAATTTCAAACTTCAAGTCAGTGGCAGTTTAACTGGAGGGGGACCAATTGGAAGGCTTCTATTTCAATCAGGGTTTTAAATCTTGTAGTTCACAAGTTGGTGCGAATTTTCTCTATTTAAAGCATGGCGCCATCTTCATTTATTCATTCACACAGCTAAAAGAGAAATTCGTAAATTCTTAAGAGAAATTCATATCTTCAAGAGAAATTCGTATTTCTTTAGGGCAAAGGCGTATCTTCAAGGAAAATTCGTAATTTTGAAGCAAAGGCAAATTTTTCAAATCAAAGGGAAAATTCTTCATCAGTTTTCAACGGCGATTTCATCAAACATATCTTTTTGCAGATTAAAGTTCACATTTATCAGCAAATTTGAAGAACAGGGGCGATTTTCACAGAGAAGAGCTTATAAAAAACGTCTTTTTCCTCCTTGATTCTCAAATTTCTCTTAGATTTCAATTCGCATGTTCCTGAAATTGGCAAAATTCGACAAGTCTCAGCATCTAGATCATTTCTATATAGCTTCCTCGAATTAAAATCGTGTTTGATTTTTCGGGAATTTTTAACTTCAGAACATTTGTTCTTGAGTTTCTAATTTTCTCAACTGAAAATTCTTTGCATGGTCGAGTAGAGGTTAGATTTTCGCATTTCTGACGTTCTGGGTTGTCTTAGAATCTTTTTCTAGACAAAACCCATATTTCAGATTTTTCGCCGAAAATAACTCTTCAAAAGGCTATTTTTAGCCTCAGCAGGCTATTTTTAGCTTTCCAGAAATCTTGTTAGAACGTAGTCTAGTTCACAGTCAACAGCCGAGTTTTCTAGAATGCAGTACACTCAGCTCGAATACAGGACCAAATCAGTCCTTACTCACGATTTCCTCGGGACAGTTGAGACAGATCTCCACAAGGTGTTGCCAGAAGCAGTTCTAGATCCGGTTAAGATCAGAGCTTCGATTATTCAAAATATTGAGCAGTCCGGGTTATTGGAGGCCGCTTCCATACCTATCTCCGCTCATTGTGTTGAGTTCGTGATAGCTTGTATTAAGCATTACAACTCTACTACTCGTGAGATAGTGTTAGTAGATGGACGAGTCATTTGCAATCTCAAACCGCTGGACATTGAAAAGAGTTTTGGTATACCTCAGCACCCTAACAGTCTTGTTATTTCTACGGAGCAGTGTGAGCAGGCATTTAATGCTGACGTGAACAAGTGTCAGAATAAAATGGCAGAAAGATGGTTAAAACAAACAAAGAATAGATTGCCAAACAATGTGGGTCGTGGTGAGTACAAGGATGAGTACACGATTCTAATTACACTCTTGAATCGTGTCTCAGGTCAATCACATGCAAATGTTTTCCAGCCCTGGATGTATTACATTATTGGTCGCATCATATCTGGGCAGGAGCATTATGACTGGGCATCCTTCATCAGCGATATTATTCATAAGCAGATCACCGGTTTCCTAGTTGCTCATGAGTTTCACATGTGTTCGTATCTCGTGTACTTGATCACTTATCAGGGTCAGTTCCGAGGACTAAACACCGTGGGCATTCTCAGTGTTCAGAAAGTCTATCAGTATTATGATTAGCTTGAGTTCACTAAGGCTGAACGTCATTTCAAGCGTGTTGATGAGGCTTTCTTGACTTATATAGTGAGAAATTTAGACCGGGAGTTGGACGTTTGTATCTCGGCAGTTGCTAGAGTAGCAATGGATGGTTGGGCAGATTGGTTTATTCAGTTCTCGACATACACCTACATCCGAGTATACGGATTTACAGGAAATCCAGCTATGCTTCCACGTTATCCTTCGGATAAGACAGTCTTTATGGAATTCCTGAGACAGATGCATGATGTTTGTCTTTTACGCCGCAGGCACAAACCATCTCTCAATTTTCCTTTTCAATTTGGAATGTATTGGTGTAAGGCGGCAATTGATGCCAAAGTTGCAGGGCAGGAGCTCGAGAAATATCATCTCAAGTATCTTATTGTGGCACGTGCTTATGATCTTTCAGGTCATTACATAACTCGCCTTGTTGGACGCACATATCATGAGCCTTCTATGGAGGATTACTGGGCAAATTGCGCAGATGACTTCGAGGTTCGTAGACGCAGCTACGGCCGTTTCTCTCTCTCACAAATTTCTTTTTTCTTATCAAAAGATGTGGGAGGTTTATCGGATGATGAGGGAGAGGTTCTTCCTCAGTTTTTCAGAGAGCAGGTTGACACACAGTCATTGCCGGCAGTTGATTGGTACGCCAAGGAGTACGCAATAGTGAAGGAGAGGTCAAGTAGAGTTGTTCAGAACAGTGTACTTTACCTCGACAACAAGAGGACCAGGAGGGTAAGTGTGCCTAGAGCAGAGCCGCCAGTGGTGAATCCTTCACTACCTTCCTCGTCAAAATCTAAACAGAAGAAGAGGAGTAATCCTCCTAAGAAAGGTCAAGCGCCAAACAATTCAAAGGGCAAGGCGCTTGCTATTAATACACACACGGAGCCTGATAGACAGCTTATCACAGAGCCAGTTCAGAGGCCAGTTCAGAATCCACCAGTGCCTGAGGTTCAGCCTCAAGTTCCTATACCAGTTTCAGAGCAGTCACCAACACCAATTCACATTGAATTGGATTTGGACTCTCCTTCTCACAGTAGTTTTTCTACACATTCGCTTTTGTCGCAACCTCCTGTCACTAGTACAGTCCCTTCTAGTAGCATTAGCCGAGACCAATCTTGGATCGAAGCTCAGCTGGGAAGGAAGAGGAGGCAACCATCCTATGTTCTTAATCATTCCGATTTTGATGAGGTTTATTAGGATGTGCCAGACAAAAGGATCAAGAACATGGTCCATGTGGAGAGGAATACTGACATGGAGATTGTCGTCGAGACTGCTATACCTCCACAGGGGAAGAGCTTGGGTGAGTTGGAATCTCAGGACTTTGAGGTTATCACAGTCAACCTTGGTCGTAGCACACGCCAGACTCAGGTTGACCTCCTATAGGTCGCTACAGACAGTGCCAGGGATAGAATGCTGAAGGACGGAGAAGATAAGGCAACCCTCAAGGCTGAAATCAGACAGCTTTGTCAATACATTTCTAGCCTTGTACACAGGACAGAGGTCATCGCTACACTCCCACCGATGCTTGAGCCTCCAGTAGAACAAGGTAAACTTAATCATTTAGTTGCATACGACAAGCGTTTGGATGAGTGGGAGGAGGAGTTCGTTGCTAGAGGCCGTGCTATGCTCACAGAGTTATATCAGTTGCGGTACAATGCACGAGAGTTCCGTATTCGTCTCCAGGATGAGGAGCGAGGTATGGCGATTAATAGACTCCGGGATGAGATTATGATTGCTCACCTGAGTGTGGCATATGAATCAGTCACAGATGCAGAGGATAGAGAAGCTATCTACTATTGGAAAACACAATTGGTTTTCAAGGAAAAGATAGATGAGACTATGGCGTCAGAGTTGGCTGAGAGTAGAGAGCACGTCACTAGTGCACTCCGGTTTGTGAGGACTTTAGTATCTCGCTTACCGTGTCGATATCAGATCGAAGGTGGTGCCTATGTTGAGCTTACTGATGTTCAGTCAGAACTCCGAGCACTCATTCAAACCATTTTCAATGGGGAGACCATTGGTTGTAAGATTTCTCAGCTTACAGTCATGTCAGCGTTGTTTGATGAAGCAACGGGGAGCAGAGGTGAACTTCAGTCCCAGATTAGCTGGTGAGGACATGTTGCACTGGCATAGCATTCTTCGACAAAGTATCAGAGCTCCAGATAGTGATGCAGTTAACAATCTCGTTGAGGGATTGGTTGCTCGAGATCACGATCAGTAGACTTCAGTTCCTACCTCTCAGAATAGACATTTTACACAGGAGTTAAACTTGGCGTTACTTTCTCAAGTTAACTCGCTGTCTTGTCTCATGCATATCTATTCTGAGATTTGCTTTATTCACTTGGAGTTTCATTTAGGGTTTCCGTTAACTGATGGTAGTGTTCCAGTTAACATGCTTTCAATAAGGACGTGCATGCTTGCACATTGTCCATTTAGATTAGATGTTTTGGTTAACTGATGGTAGTTTTCTAGTTAACTGTATAGTTTACTTTATTAGGGTTTAGCAATAAATCTTGCATGCATTGCAAGACTGTAGTTGACTCAAGGTGATTTTAGGGTTCCCTACACCTTTCGATGTCTTTAAATAAGGGCTTTTGCTCATTTGTACATAACTTTTGCACGAGAGAGAAATATATGCTATGCCTACCTTGCCCTCAATATTGCTCTTTTTGTATCTGTTCATGCGTTTTTGCTATTATAATGAATTGTTATGCCACATAGGGTTTCATGCAATTATAATGGTGAATTCTTTCCTTAGTTAGATCAAATCTGTTTTGTGTTCAATAAACTTGTTCAGATTGAGATGATAGTTGTGCCACCTTGCCTTCAAGTAGATAATCTGTTCTTGGTTATCGTTTGATGTGTGTGAATAATAAACTTATTCAGATTGAGCTGATAGTTGTGCCACCTTGCCTTCAAGTTGAGAATCTGTATTGAGTTTATCGTATATTGTTGTTCCCAATACACTGGTTTAGATTGAGCTGATAGATGTGCCACCTTGCCTTGAAGTTGAGAATCTATACTTGTTTATCGTCAGATAGTTATCCTTGCTCCTTTTCCTCATGCTCTGTTTTCTTGAGGAAACTGGATAGATTTTAAATCATTAAGCCTAGTTGTAGTTAGTAGTCTGCGAAACTAGAAAATACTTAGCTGCAACGTATAGAGTTTTCGTGAAAGCCTTGTACCACTACAACTGAGACCAAAAGACAAGAGATAGTTTAGATTACTTTTCCCTTTCCAAAGCATTTTTGTTAAGCACAACGAGGGAGCTTCCCCTCCTAATTTGAAGAGCACTCATTGCGTAGTGTGCATAGTTGTCCGTACCAACTTATACTCCAGAGGTGTTAGTTGTTACGCCAACACAATAGAACACTCCACTTGACCCTCGCTGCCGGGAGTTGGATTGCTTCGATGTGTGTGCCGATGATCTCATCGCGGAGATATAACAACTTGGAAGAGATGTTCGTGGGAGTGATGAAGCTAGAAAACTGCTTCTAAGACCTCCAGTAGAAGGGCGCCTTTCTCAAGAAAGGTGCAATTTTCCATACTTAGCCATTTTTCTGCTTGCCTTTATCCTTCAATATTTTCCATTGATTCTTCATCTACAGGTGTTTGACGGATCCGGAGGGTTGACGGTTGGATTCACTACATAGCTAGGAGGATTTTGCACAGATCTCGTGAAGACAACAACTTCCAAAAACCTCAACTAGCTGGCCAAAAGGCTAGGTGCCCCTGGCCTGTAGAGGTATAGTTTGATATTTTGACTTTTATTTTCCCTCCATTTTACGTGCTTGTAGGATCAACTGCCACGGTTGCTTAGTATGTCTCACAGACTTGCGAATGGATGCATCGTGGAGCTGCGCTAAATTTGAAGAGATCTCCCGGAAACGGTTTTTGCAAATTTTATCATTTGACAGGCCTAATTGATGGGCGCCCCTGGGCTACAAGGACGTAGATTCTTTATTTTGACTGCCTTCTCTGATACGTAAATCCTCTGTAACTTCTGCTTTCGCCTTCAATTTCCGAAGTTTTGCAAATCTGATGGATTCGCTTGATGGCTTGCTAAAAAGTTGATAGAAATCCGGAGAAAATGAATGTATTTGCAACCACTGACAACTTTATTTGGACCTTCAAATTGAAGGGTGCCCTTGGCCTGTAGGGGTGCAAATGTCACTAGACTTGGTAGTTTCCGGATGACTTTGACCATTTTTACGGCTCATGATCACCGTGTCGTTTGCTGAGTTGACTGTGTTGAAGCATCGTTGCCGCTAACGCGTGTACGTGACTGCATTTCACCATTATATGTGTACGGACACTGCAAAGTTGACTTGCACATTGATTGCGCAAATGTCTCCCACGTAGCAGAGTGAAGTGTTTCCAGACTTACAATATTTTTTCCATTTTTTCGCTAGATGAAAATCCCCTATCGAGAAGCATCTTTTTCAGCATCTTTCACCACAAAATCTTCTACGATTAGTTTCAGGCTTAGATTTTGACAGCTGGTATTGGCGAACTGCCATTGACAACCTCAGAGGTACTAACTTTTCTCCTGAAAAAGTGAAAACTACCCACCAGGCTTAAACTGACTTTTTCTTGATATTGACTTCACCACTGTGATTGTGATGTGAAATAAGCCAATCAAAATAATTTTGAGCCAATTTTGACAAGGTTTAATTTTAGGGTTTTTTGTCTAAAAATAGGGGTCCAGAAATCCTAATTTTCAAAATTTTCAAATTTTGCCAATATCATGTAGACATTAAACCCACAAAAGCCCATGCTTAGTTTTCCCAAAAATTGAGTTTTGATGACACTTTTACAAGATTTAGACCATTTTAAGCAAATGCCATAATGAAGCAAAAAATTTGGTTTGGGTACAACACCATCAAAGATCCCTTCTCATCTCTCATAGTCCCCATCCATTGTTTTTTATTTTTATCTTCACATGCTTCTTCAAACGTGGTAGGTTCAGCTTCATTCGACAACAACAAATGTTGGATGAAATCATTATATTTTGTTGGAGGCCTGCACTCTCTAGCGGACCTTTGAACTTGAGGAATCACTAACTATGGAGTACCCTCCTCACAAGCACCAGTGGGATGATCTTGCACTTCATTATCATAAAAATTCGGGGTTGATCTTGTCATTGTACTTGTGGCTGATTTAAGATTTCCTTTTTTTTTAAACACATCACTCCCACTTGTGATGTCTTCTAATGGAACATATTCCTTGGATGGTATGTCTTCTGATGGCACATATTCTTTTGCAGATATCCCTTGTTCAAACAAATTTGGCTTAACTTTTTCATTAAAGATCACATCTCTTTTTTGTGTAACCTATTTGGAGATGGGATCCCACAACCTATAACCATATTTCTCATCTTTGTATCCAATGAAGACACATCTTTTTGATTTGATATCAAGTTTTGTTCTTTTTTCCTATGGGATATGAACAAAGGCTTCACAACCAAACACCCAGAGATGATTGTATGAAATCCTCTTTCCCAACCACTCCTCGAGAATTTCAAAGTCTAATTGAGAAGATGGATTTCTATTAATTAAATACATAGTTGTGTTAACAGCCTTTGCCCAAAATTGTTTTTCCAAACCAGCATTCAAGAGCATGCTCCGTGCTCTTTCTAGAATGGTCCTATTCATCCTCCTGATTGCACCATTTTCTTGTGGTGTAAAAGGAACAACTTTAATCCTTTTAATACCATTTTTTGCACAAAACTGATCAAATTCTATTGAACAAAATTCACCACCATTATCCATTTTTAAGCATTTACTTTTACTACCTGTTTGGTTTTCTACAAGTGCTTTGAAAATTTTGAACATATCAAAGACTTCAGATTTATTTTTCAACATGTAAACCCAAACCTTTTTGGTGCAATCATCTAAAAAAGTGACAAAATAATTTGACCCACCAATTGATGTTACCTTTGTGGTGCCAAAGACATCTGAATGCACTAACTCCAACAGTCGTGACTTTTTCTCATGTTCCTTGGTAGAGAATCTAGTCCTCTTTTGTTTGCCATTTATGCAATACTCACACAACTGTAAATTTATCGATTACAGCCTCGGAAGTTGATACTTTTTGGGAAAAATCTCAAGGCATTTCTTACTCATGTGATTCAGACTTTTATGCCAAAGCTCCGTACTACTGTCCACAGCTACCATTGCAGCTCAGACTTCAATTTGACTCTTTAGCAAATACAAAGTGCCTAATTTGCTTCCTCTAGCAATTACCAAGGCTTCTTTGGTCACATTCCACATATTTGACTGAAAAGTATTGCTACAACCTTGAGCATCCAACTGCTTAACTAAAATCAAGTTTCTTTTGAGTTGAGGGACATGTCTAACATCCCGTAGCAGCTAGCTATTACCATTTTTCAGTTTCAATAGAACATCTCCTTTGCTAGCAATATCATGAAGTTCATTATCACCGAGATAAACATTACCAAAGTTACCGCTTTGATAGTTTTTGGAATACTCTTTGCACGATGTGGCATGAAATGATGTTCTGGAGTCGAACACCCAAACATCTGCTGTATCTTATCCTATAGATAGAACAAGAACACCTTCATTTTTTTCATATGTTGCTTTTGCCTCATTTTCTTTTGACTGACTTTCAACCTTCTTGAATGACCAACAATTCCTCTTCATGTGGCCTTCCTTACTACAATACCAGCAACTAATATTTCTGCCTTAAGATTTTGATCTCTTGTTGGATTTTGATCTTCTTCTATGGTTATTCATCCCTCATTCTTGTGATCTCCCCCTGCTGCCGGTTACCAAAGCGTCTCTTGATGAAGTACCTTGATGTTTATTTTCTCACCCCCTCACTAAGAAGAATCCCAACATCATCAAACTTCAGCAAGCTTCCTTTCTTACTGGATGTTGAGTTGCTAATAGCCATAACAACTCCTTCCCAGCTATCGGGTAGAGAGCACAATAGCAAGATGGCTTTGATCTCATCTTTCAAATTGATGCTCACAAAAATTAATTGACTGATCAATGTATTAAATTCATTCAAATGATTTGATACATTACTGCCTTCATCTTCAAATTGTATAATTTCTTCATCAAAAAAACTTTGTTTGATGTGGAAGCCACTCATACATGTCGGACGATCAATCCCATAATCCTTTCGCTGTTTTCTCTGTCAGAAGCCCTGCTAAACCCAAGTAAAGAACTCACTCTAAATGCAATAGACAAGCAACCACACCAGTAAATCAATAATCTGAAAGTTGATTAATTTGATTAGAAGATCTAAGACTGTTGATTTAGAATAATGTAATGGAGCCTGATAATCAGCACAGGTTTAAATAGTGTATAAGTTGATCCTCCAAATCTCAGTGATTGCAGCAAAGGGGCCTCGAAGTATCAATCTCAGTTCATGACTCCTCTTCCCTTAAGATCAGAAACGTGTGCTTTCACTTCCTTGGTATGACGTTACTCTTGGGTGCCTCGTCTTTCTGTCACATTTCTCCCTTTGTACGCTTCTGAATATGTGTATGTAATAAGAGTTTGATAAGTGACACAACACTTTAATTAATTGCAAATCATTAGTTGTAATGGTCTTTCCCTTATTGCATATGGATTTTTGGAGTTTGGAGAGGGATTATTGAGCATGCTTAGTTATTTGTTTTTGAGATATCCCCCTGGGGTTTCAAATCTGTTTTTGTTTCTTTTCTGTTTTCTGATTTTTTTTGCATTTTTGACAAAATAATGCTAGAAATTTAAATAATTGAAAGATTGCAAAAACTGAAAGTAAATTGCATAAATGGCAAAGACCCAGTAATTCTTTATTATTTTCAATCATAAATAAGACACCCCCATTTGCTGAAAGTGTCAATTACAGGTCTGCTTTTCTGATTTAGCAAATTGAGGGCACAAAACCCTAGACATCCTTGACCAAATCTGCTTGATTTCACCGCGGCAATGTTGCTGTTGGTTTGCAAGTGCTGGCCGCCCCTAAATTGATTGAAAGCAATCACAAAACCCCATGTGATCAGCTTCTTGAAACCCTCACGGTTTCCTATGCAGTACAGCCTCTTGTGAGATCCACATGTGCCAACAAATCTGCTCTGTACTTGCTGTTTGGAACCCAGAATTTCCTCAGATCTGTACGGGCAGGCTGAAGGAACAACATTTATTAAAAATCTGCAACTTGCCTTCCCATGTGCTACCAGGAGAAAGCTCAATCTGCAATTATTAATGAAACTCATTATTTCTAATCTGCAAATGGAAACACTGGAAATGCTGATTAAATCTTCTTCTAAAATTTGTCAGATGCTCTAATAATGACCCTTGATTGTGATCATTCCATCAAGAACTCTTGGGCGATCTTACACACTTGTAGATTCTATTCTATCCGAGGGTTTTCATCCTCTGGTTAGCTTGAAACTTCATACCTGCAAACCTGTTGCCCAACTTTTGTTTTGTAAAGGATAACTTGGATAAAGAAAATGATCTCCTCCTTTGCTCTCTATCCTTCTCCAAACCCTACGCCCTAATCTTGGCAATTTTCACTTCTAAATGAAATAACAATTATTGCCTTCTCAAAATCCAACACCTCAATTTGGCCATTAAATGATTTAATTTAATTTTACCTTTGAAAAGCGTCCCCTTCACTTAAATATTTTTTTTATTCAAGGGGTAAACGTTTTTGACCAGAGCTATGAACCGGAATACAACCATTCAACAATACCACCCCAACGGGGTTTGAACCTTTGTGGCAAGAGCAACAATGCCACCTTTAAACCAGTACACCATGCCAATACCGGCTCCCCTTCACTTAAATATTAATAAAGTAACTTAAAATGTATTATTTCAATAAAGTTACTTTATTACTTTAATAATGGCCAAGTTATAAAGTACTTTATTAAATTAACTTTATAACATAAAATTAATAAGTCACTTTAATAAAAGAATATCATTAAAGTAATGTGACTTAATAATTTAATAACTCTTGGCAATAGTCTAGCAATAATCTCTTGAGAGTGTCCTGTCACCATTACCAACTGTGGGTGTGCCACCATTGAGCTTGATATTACTTATTGTAAATAGCAAGTATGAATGGTGAACTCCTGGAATGCCTTCGAATGGCCAACAAACCAAATACTAGATCACTAAGCTAAATAAGCTGGAATGAAACATCAAGCCTATTGAAGAGCCTGAATCTCCCCAAAAGGGTCCCCTAAACATCTCGCTAACTGTAATGTCCCCGTTTTAGCTGACATTGTTTGTTGAGTGAGCCTATCATTTTGACCCTCGTAGGTTGACGGATGTGATTAGAGGGTTGCTTTTGGTAGTTATCCCGAGTTTTGGGACTTTACTCCATCAGTTGATTCAGGTTTGGGCCTTGGCAGAGACTCACAGAGCGATATTTAGGCACTTACTATTTATAGTAAGTGAGGCAGATAAGGGCTACTATTTTTGGTAGGGCACCTGGCTCAGTTAGCCATCTCAGTTTCGACCCAGTTTGACAGTTTGTTGAGCAAACGGAGAATAAGGGAGCATTTAACAGTAATTAAATGTTTATTATTATGACTTTATATTATAAAGTCACTTTAAGTGAAATATTGAAGTTATTAATTAATTAAATGGCTTATTATAAAGTATTTAATGACTTTATAATGAAGGGGGCAAATTATTTATTTAAATGAGTATTTATTACTCATTAAAGTGAAAGCCATTATTTGATTAATTTGCCTAAGTTAGAAAAGGGCGAAATTATTATTATTAAATGCCAATTAAATAATAATTTTTGCTTCATCAAGGCATTTTGTTTAAAAAGTCTAAATCTTGCTGACATGATGTCAAGTACAGTTTTTGGGCAATATCAAGCATGGAGTTTTGTCAGTAGTTTGTCAGTCAAAGGCACCATTCCATTGATCAGAACCTGAATCAGAGGCTCAGAACGGAGCATTTCACGATGAAGAAGCATTTCACGACAACAACTATGCTTTCTGTTGTACCCAAACCAAATTTTTTGCTTCATCAAGGCATTTTGCATTAAAAAGTCTAAACCTTGCTAAAATGTTGTAAAACACAGTTTTGGGCAATATCAAGCATGGAGTTTTTGTCAATAGTTTGTCAGTCAAAGTCAGTTTTATTGAACAGAGCCTGAAGCAGAGACTCAGAATAGAGTTTTCACGATGGAGGAACATCTCACGACGGCATTTCACATTGCACACGGTCATTTCAGTGATCGAAACGAAGTTTTCAATGATCAATTTATGAAGATTTTTCAAAGGAAAAGTTAGAAAGTGCAAGTATAGCCCAGGGGCGCCTAGCTTGATGAAGGTCAAGATCTTGTTTAAAATGTTCAAGCATCCAGTCAATCTCTTCAGAATCAGTCTGGCTATCCGTCGAGCTATCCAGCAAAACTTTCCGAGACCTACAGCTCCGGCAAATAACGACAGAAGCAGAAATTATCAAATTTCCAAATATGGAAAATTTGCTCTTTTCAGTGAAAAGCGCGCCTCTAGCTTGAGGGCGCCCATCTTGGAGAGGGGGTAAATCTTGGCGTTTTTGATGGCGGATACAGTCAATTTGTTCTTGACTAGTCTGCTTATCCGACGAGATATCAAACGCAATCATTCGAGTTTCAGAACTCTGGCAGCAGTCGTTCGAAGATAAGCTTAAAATGGAGTTTTCACGTTTTTGAGCTTCTTCGTTGATTTCCAGTGCAAGTACAGGCCAGGGGCGCTGGTTTAAAGGACCTTCCAGATGGCGAAATTTGGAGATGAAGTCTTCCTGACATCAGTAATACTCTAGCCTAGCTCCGCGATGCATCATCCTGCCTGTCAATTTGACGTTCCAGGTGATCGTGGCGGCGATTCTACCAAGCACGTAATTTCACGGGCGGACCAACAATGATTTTGATTAATATTTCCCACACGGTCTAGAGCCTAGCCTTTAAACTGTCGGATAGTGGATTCGTTGAGTCTTCCTGACTGTGGCGTAATCATTTATCATCAGCGAGCCCTGGCCGTTAGCGCCGGGATTGGCGATTAAACAAATGCGTCAGTCTTTAGTGTAATCTTGCAAAGTGATGATGTCCGAAAAATGGCTAAGTTTGGAGCGGTAATTTTATTTAAAATACGCACTGGAGTTTTTGAGGTCTTATAAGCAGTTTTCTTGCTTCGTCACTTCAAGAGACTTCTCTTGTAGGCCCGCCGGTATTTGTTAAAAGCGGATAAGATTACTGAATCGAGGATCATCCCAGCTCCAGATATCAGAAGTCAAAGTAGGGTACTTGGACGAAAGTTCGACTTTCGTCAAAATGACACCAGTGCAACTAAGAGCCAGGGGCGCTTTTACTTTTGAGGCCCTTAACACAGCTCTCAGGTGTCATATGAACAGTCGTTGGATGCAGAATGTCTCCAGGCACGCAGTGAGCTTCGTTGCTTGTCAGCAGGGTTCACCGTTCACCGTCGGCAGCTGTTTGAAGCGTCAGATGGCAGTTTGGAAAATGGCTAAGTCTGGAACCCGTAAAAGCAATTTAATCAGGGGCGCCTAATTTTTCAAGGGGTTAAACGATGGATTTTGCAGTAGTGTCTCCCAGCAGACATTTCTTCCTTGTTCAGTAGGCTTTCCGATGGATTCTCCAGATCAGTCTCAGCATCACCCGGTCATGCGGAAATCAGTGTCGAAGTTGGTCAGTCGTGACAGTGCTGTCAGCTATTAAATAGGGAGTTAATAAAAAATGAGGTATCTTGAGCAAATGGACGCCTATATGCTCAAAAGATGACTTTTCAGAATCGTCAAAGTCTGACGATGAATCTCAGAGCTTCAACAAAATTGTCAACTAAAGTTCAGAATTTTTGCAATTTTAGCATAAGATGGCGATTTTCTATTTTTGGCGCTAATTGCATGATGATAAATATTTTATTATTATTTTCAAATTTGAACTTCCAGTCAGTGACAGTGGAACTGAAAGGCAACCAATCAGAGGACTTCTATTCTGGTTAGGGTTTTGAATTCTTGCAGTTGCTAATCAGTGTGAATTTCTTCTTATTTAACATGGCGCCATCTTCATTATTGTTCACAGAGCTTTCAAGAGAAATTCGATTTTCATTAAGTGAAATTCGTGTTTTTCAAAGCAAGTTCATTTCCTCAAAGAGAAATCGAAGTTTATTAATATTCAAAGGCAAATTCGTAATTCTCAAAGGCGAATTTTGTCAAAGGGAATTCATATTTTTAAAGATAAATTCGTGGTTTCTCATAATTTCAAAGGCGCACTTCCTAAAGAAATTCGCAAATTCCTCAAATCCAAGGCGTATTCAAGTTTCAATAGAAATTCGCAAAATCTTCAAATATTCAAAGGCGTATTTCAATTCTCAAAGGCGCATTTAAGATTCAAAGGCGTATTTCATATTCAAAGGCGAATCCTCAAATTCAATATAAATTCGTATTTTCTTCAAAGGAAATTCCAATTTCTTCATAAACCAAAGGCGCAAGTTTCAAGAAGATAAATTCATGGTTTTTCAAAAACAAGGCGAATTCTTCCAGTTCAAAGGCAAAATCTACATCAATTTCCAGAGGCGATTTTACTTAACAAATCTTTTTGCAGGATAAAATTCACAATTGTCAGCAATCTGAAGAAATCTTGGGCGATTTTCACAGAGAAGAAGCATAATAAAAACGTCTTTTTCATCCTTCAAACTCAGATTTCTCTCAGAATACAAATTGCATGTTCCTGAAATTGGCGAATTCTACAAGTCTCAGTATCTGGATCATTCTTATACAATTTCCTCGAGTTAGAAACATGCGTTTGATTTTTCACGAATTTTTAACTTTAGAACGTTCGTTCTTGAGTTACTAATTTTCTCAAGTGAAAAATCTTTGTACGATCGAGTAGAAGTTGAATTTTCGCAAATCTGACATTCTGGGTTGTCTTAGAATCCTTTTCTGGACAAAACCCATATCTCAAATTTTTCGCTGAAAATAATTCTTCGAAAGGCTATTTTTAACTCTCGCGGGCTATTTTTAGCTTCCAGAAATCTTGTCAGAATATAGTCAAGTTCACAGTCAACAGGCTAATTTTTCATAATGCAATTCACTCAGCTCGAATACAGGACCAAAA